>CAKAOH010025482.1:0-60152 GCA_916701665.1 Sebastiscus tertius | reverse complement strand
ACGTTTGTATTTCTGTATATATATATATATATATATATATATATATTTTTACCCAGCTTGTGTTGCAATAAAATGTGCTTGAAAGTGTGACCAAAGCAAAAATCTGGGGAAAAGTAGCTTCATCTATGGTGGTCCAAGCCTGTGAAACCTCAGATGATGATGATGATATCTTAAGCATAGAGCAGCACAATCAAAACTTCCTGCATATACCCACGGTGCATTCATACACAAACAAGGTCCAACCTGGCAGCTACAGCCCCTCTCTTTGTCTTGGCGGCGGTCCTACCTGACAGTGAGTCACGCTCCTGTTATAGAAACTCAGTGTGATGGTACAAACATCTACTGCTGCGTTGCTGTGGGCTGCACCCTGCGGAGTGGATGTGGATGAGTGAATGATAGCTGTCACAGTTCAGGTGACACTCAAGATGCTCAATTGTTTTTTCTTTAATCTCTTTTTTTTCTCTCTACACTAATTTATTCATCTGCAAGATTTAGTGCAGCATAATCAGATGTGCTCAAAATAGGCATAACGCCTCATCCACACTGGGAACGTCAGGAGCGCGTGGCGGCTTCGTCGCGTGGCGGTGGCGGCTGCGTGATTCACGCATCGGGTGTTCACACCGGCTGCATTTCAGCTGCGTGTCTGCTGCGTATCTGCTGCGTTTCTGCTGCTGCAGTTGATGCTGTCAGCCCTTTCTTTTTACATAGAGTTTGCCTTTCATAATGGCCATTTAATTTCATTATAAATGTCATTTATATTTATTTTAGACAGAGAAAGGTTAAGAAACATGTGGTAATTTGTAAATAATAGTAATAATCCACAATTAAAACCCAGTTCTATATTCATTCATGGAGCTCTCCTACTCACTGCATGTTTTACAACACTGCCCAGCACATACAGTATTACAGAATAAAAGCCTCGTGTTAACAAATGAAGGAATTTTGTCCGCAGAAAAAACAACTGAGGGCATTTATTTTTAAATGAAAGCAGGAAGTGTTGATTTGATCCCCGTACTTTATTAATTCATGCAGCTCTCCAAGTCACTGCATGTTTTACATCACTGCCAGCAAATACAGTATTTCAGAATAAAAGCCTCGTGTTAACAAATTAAGGAATTCTGTCCACAGAAAAAACACTTGAGGGCTTTTACTTTTAAATGAAAGCAGGAAGTGTTGATCTAAAAATAAGTCTTTACATTTTTCATGTCTGTAACATATCCTACAGATAGACATCAAAACTGTAGTAATGTTGCTGATATGATGTTAATACATATACAGTCAATAGATCACTTTTCACTTTCTGTTGTTGTTGTGAAACATGCGCAGCACGCGTAAAAAATACTGTAGGCGAGTCCCCTATTCTCGTCTCATGTGGGCACTGTGGCTGCTCTAACCTGTTAACACGGACGCCGAAATAAAAAAAAAGCAACAGGTAACGCAGCCGCCACGCGCTCCTGACGTTCCTGGTGTGGATGAGGCTTTAAGACCAGATATGTCACTCACACAGTAACCAGCACTCAAATAGCCTCAGTCAAAAGTCCTGTAGAAAACCAGTCCTATGACACTGCATGAACTATAAGCACCAACAGTCACATATGTACATGAAATTGAGCCTGCATTTTATTTTAACCATAGATACATGTATGCTGTAATGTAATGTAACTGCACAGTTAGTACAGTTACATGGTACGGGTCCTGAACTGGCCTCATTCATCATCACTGGAACAAATAGATTCCCCGGAGTTATTTACAGTGTCTGTCTGATGACATCTTTATGTGCTGCAGAGAATCTGTTCGGAGGCACAGCCGTGTTCACTGTCCTTATGGAGATGTCAGAGGGAAAACACACATATGTACTGCACACACAGGGGTTTCACTGTATTGCTGACAGCTGCCTTGTGTGTGTGCGTGTGTGTGTGTCTACCACCCATGTCATGTTTTTAAGCATAATTTGTCATACATACTGTACAGTTATTGTGCTGCTGTCTGCATTCATTCCTCGAGGCATATTTATTTCTGACATCATGACATACAATGTGTGCAATTGTGTGCTGGAAGGGAGTCAACTGTGTCAGTGAGTGAATCAGTTACAATCTCTCTGTCCAAGTTGTGGTCACTAAAAACAGCTGTTTTGAGTTTCAGAAGTGCATTGTCGTGATTTTCTTACACCCATTTTGTGTAGAAACCATTGTTATAAATGTTATATTGGCACAAGGAAATAACATAATAGTTTCTAATGTCTTGAACTGTGGTTACTTAGAGTTCAACAGGGAAGGGTTTTCCCAGAAACCACAGCTCGACAGTATTTTTGTTATTGTATTAATTCACAGCATGCATTTCTTGTTAATATGTTCATTACAATTATTTTAACTGCTGATTCATATCATACAGTACATCTATAGGAATTAACAGTTTACTAGAAAGTCTTATAGTGAAGGATTAAAAATCTCTTTGCCACTAGAAGTGATGTGTTGTATATTTCCAATATTTTAGTAAGAATCAACAGCGTGAGTTGATAAGGTGTGGGGACATGTTGGAAACCGTTTCCTATTCCCCTATCTCTCCATCGAATGTAGGCCAATATTCACACTCCTTTTAGGTCTGTTTTGGCCTCCACCAGCTCCTGAGGGAGATATCTTGCTCTTTATCTGCTAAGTGCTTCACTATATTCAACCAGATAGTCGTTAACTTTGTCCGTCTGTCATTTGGTGCTGAGCAAATAGTGTACAAGGGGGTTTATTGGAACTTTTTCATTGAAAACAGCTTCTAGTTGCTACTAAAATGGATGTGAGTGATGAGTTAACAAAACATTTAAGTTGCAGTCCAAAAACACCAAATCAGTGAGCTGAAGGAGGCTACAATGTGCCATAGAGCTGAGCAGGCTGGTCTCATACACCATCTGTTGCTATACCTATAAAAGTAAAGCACTGTAATTTGTGTATATCCCACAAAATCAGTGTGTGTGTAATTCACATAATTGTGAATAAGTGGCTATAAAGAGCGGCGAACGCTGCGTAGGGAGGAGGTCGGGGTGGAACGGTGGGTCAAAAAATACCGGACTTTTGCCCAGGAGACCGGCGTTCATGTGCTGTGTGAAACCAATCACATAAGTTACATACTTAAGTAACGTCGCTTCCAAAGTTATTTTAAGCCAGACCACGATCTTTTTCTAAACCTAATTAAGTAGGCTAGTTTTGTTGCCTAAACCAAGTTGATCTTTTCCTAAACCTAACTAAGTAGCTTTCTTACCTAATCCTAAGGAAGTTGTTGCCTGTGAAGACAGAAGTTTATTTTGAAAAGACTGTATCTATGTAACGAGCAGATATCGACACGTGTTGTTGAACATTTGCAGGAAAACGACAAAAAAGGAGGAATAGCTTTTTCGTAAGATATCATACGAACTGTTGTATAAGAATATGTTGAGCTGAGTGGAACTGCGAAGTTGGGTGATCATTTTTTGCCACTATGAGTGACATTTTTTACATTACACATAGTAATCACATAATACATTGATTAACAGAGCTTTAAATGTTGGATTGGTAGCTTTCATTACCATTCTTAGTGCATCCAGAGTGAAGTTTGGTCTTGACCACCCTGACACTGTAACTCAACAGAGGAACTGAAAATATGTAAACTCAAGTAAGTTGTGTGTGTGTAGAGTACCTAGGTATTTATGTAGACAATGCATGGCGTGTTGAGAGCGTGCTTTCATTCATAGAGTGTATTCATGAGAGAGTCTCATCTGCCAAATCTATGCATGAGCACCGTGACCTTAAGGGGGTCTGGAGTGTTTTCTAATGGCGGTGTTGAGGGGGGTCCAGGGCCACAGGGGAGGAGGAGAGGGGTGAGGAGGGGGTGGGGGGTGAGAGTGGAGTTAGGCGGGACGTGGAGGATAGAGAGAGGGGGGGGCAGGATGTCAGGGAGGTCCACTTGGCCATGAAATTAAAAAGAAAATGCAATGCGATACAGGGAAAATAAACAGAGGAGGGCCTCCCTGGTTTGGTTTAAACAGCCAGGGTGATTATTGAATTGTGTTGATTGTTTCCTGGCTCCCCATCTTAAACCAGAAGACTAACAGAAAACTCAGCCGCTCACAACATTGAATGAACGATCAAAATTCACTTTAACATCCATATCCGTAAATGTGATGTTTACAAATGGTAGTGGTCAACTTTTGTTTTCAAATTAAATATGACTCTAACATTCGGTAAAGTAAGATAAACGGGGTTTTTTTTTAATTCCCAAAACACATACATACAATTTAGACTCCTTTAGCCTTGTTTAAATACATTCACAGTTGTACATGTGCTGTATGTAGACAACTTGGTTTTATTTTTTTTTATGTGTAACTTCAACTTAATAGCTCGTCTTCCTGAATCTACAGTGACAGCTTTCATCCATCAAGTCGGAGGAAACATGATTTAAAACTGCAAGTAGCGATGATAAACAATTTTGTAATTGACCAGAACAGGGTAATGATGTTCACCGTATTGGGTATTTCCTGTTCAACTCATTCACTGACCTCTAACCCCCCCGCAGTCATTCCCATGCTCCCTGTGTGGCGCTGAGCACCCGCTGTTCCAGGTGCCTCAGTGTAGATATTTGTATCATCCAGACATGCAGCGGGTGGAAATGGAGCAAATATGTGTAAAAAAAGTTATTTTTATGAAACGGTCACTATACCCTGACAGTAAAGCATGAGACAGGTAATCTGGAAAAAATCATGTGCCTTTGTGTCCTCCGGTGTCCTAATGGCATCTGCAAGATTTCACAGGCCGGAGGAAAACAAGCAATAAGAGCCGAGCTGGAGTCTGCCGTCCAGCTGCCGTCTCTGAGGAGCTGTCAATCACTTGCGAACTCTGACCAAACGGTCAAACTAGGCAGCGCTGATCAAACATGAATCAATATTCTGTTACTGTAATGCCTATTTCTCTCCTCAAATGTTTTCAGAATCATCTTGTAGTGTGCTGTTTAGCTGTAAAATGAGAAAGTTGGTGACCCGGCAGCCATGTTGAGATCAGTTGAGGAAATACCTAAGCACCACCTACCAGTTAGAGCACAGCCAATAGGAACGCTCTCTCTCTGAAATGACCTGTGATTGGTCAAAGATTTTTTTAAAGCCTGAAAACAGAGCCATGAGGAGGTGCAGAAGTCTAGTTTTCTCTCAGAACACTTGAATTACAATATGCTGAAAGGTTATTATGGATTTTTTTCCCAAAGATGCCAAATACCTTCTGCCTAATGGAGCTTTAAGTTACATTTGGAATTAAAAAATTATACTTGATGTCAATTGTAAGATAAATGTTGCATTTTAGAAAAGACATTCTTCATCTGTACTTGTTTTTAATGGAAGCAATGTACAATGGGTTGTTTCCCAAAAGACTTTAGTCCTAAAACTGTATCTTAGTCAGATATTTACGATCATGTGAAGGCAGTTTCAGGTTCAGGCTGTTCTCATATCAAATTAAGTTAGTAGTTCCAAACACAAATCATTTTGTTTGACACTGTGCGAGTTGAACAAAACATGAGATGGCTCTCATGTAACTGAAACAGCATAGTTTGGCATTGAAACAATGCAGAAGGAGGTTGACTCATGCACAGAACTGTAAGAAAAGCTCAGTTGTGGGGGTGTTTTTATTGTTATGTGTTTTTGTAGGAAGTCCTAGAAATGATTGCCTGGGTGGCTTTGACAAAAAACTTGTTGGAGGTTCTTTTCAAAAACGGATGTGTAAAATTACCAGTACGTTTACAGACTGAAGTGCATGTTAAGAACAATGAGGAGCCCAAACAGCACAGTGCATGTTGGGGCTGCCCTGAACTGGAGCAGGATATTCTCCCACCATGCATATCAGCCCCCCCCCACCCACCCCCATGGTTAAACTGTATTTATCCAGCACTTATACAGTTACAAGCCTGTTACATTTCTGGGCCAGCAGGACTGTAGGTAAAGAACAGGTGGTTGTTGTTAAATTACGACCATCCATTATGAAAGCACTTCCAATAGTAGGCAGTGCAGTCTGAGGAGTTGTGATGGAAAGGTTTCTAATTCAAATTCAGTTGAGAAAATACATTAAGAAAAATGAACATGGCTCCGTTAGCTGTGTGAAGGAGCTGGTTTGACCAGTAAACCTTCTATTGGAAAAATAAGCTGAAATGCAAACATATCCAGGAACCTTCTGGCAATGTCAATATGAATTTATTTGTAGCTGGCAAATATGAAGCAGTTGAGTTCTGCAGTAATAAACTCCCCGCCCTCAACGTGCTCTCATGGCTCTACTGTGCATGTCTCACTTGTCTGCAGCTCCTCTTTTTTTCCTCCTTTTTGGACATTTCCAACTCTTAGGGGGTGTAATTTATGTGCTGACCTGCACTTGCGCCTCTACACAGCACCTTGAGAGTTGGAGATTTGACAGCTCTTTACTGTACCGGGGGCTGTGATTGACTGATGTCATGTTTCACAGTCTGGCCCTTTTGGGTTTTGTAGCTCAACTGTAAACCAGGGATTAGAAGAATCCAACTCAGCATCCTGGCAGAGTCAGCAGCTACAGTACAGCATGAAAGTCTGGAAGCTGTAAAGTCACAATGAGGAGACATTTTGAGAGAATTTATGTTTCTATTTTACATGTATCTCGGGGTACAACAGGATCTCGGGGGCGTAAACATAATGTAGGAAAAGAGAGATTCAAAGCAATTTAAAAGTAGTTTCAATTCAAAGAGGGAGAAACAAGACTGGCAACCTACACAGGGTGGACCCCACCTCCCGCCCACTGTCAGTTGGGATATAAATTTTGTACAGATATTACATTTTTGTGATATCCTTAATTTCTTTGCCACCATGACGTTGACATTAGCGGTTTTGAGTAAATGTCTAAAATAAATATTTCAACAACTGCTGGATGAAATTTGGTAAAACAGTCATGTTCCCCTCAGGATTAACTGTAATAATTTCGGTGAAACATTAACTTGTCATATAGCGCCAGCTCAAATATTTAATGTGTCCAATACTTTGGTTCATGACCAAATATAACTACAAAACTAAACACGTTCCAGCCTCAGATGTACTTTGTGTTTAGTGTTAATTTGCAAATATTACGCATTCTAACACATCAAGAATCCAAGTCATGCATTCATATTTGTACTTCAAAATAGGATTATTACTGATGCGAAAATATGTAATCAGCATTTTAAAGGGGACATCTTGATAAACTGGTGCCTAGTAGTACCTGCCAACCCTCAAACTGTGAAATAAGACAACCCACACAGTTTTTTGTGGGCTGCCTGGATCAGAAAACATGTGATTCAACAAGCCATTCAGATTTGGCTCCTCTTCCTATGTCACATGCAGGCTCATTAGAATATACCTTTAGCAGCTTCGAGAACTACCTTTTCAAAGGTGCACTATATTTTTCTCACTAACCAATCAGAGCAGACTGGTGTTTTTTAATGAGGGGGGTCTTAAAGAGACAGGCGATAAAACGGAGCGTTTCAGACGGAGGGTGAATGCAGATATATTCAGACAGACAGGATGAGGAAAATAATGTGTTTTTGGAGCATTAAAGCATGTAAACATGTTCTAGTAGGAACCCCAAATACTAGTATGAATATTTCATAAACATGTGTTTTTTACAGTGTTTAGGATTTGGTGGTATCTAGTGGCGTGGTTGTTGACTGCAACCAACTGATCACCCCTCTGCTCACTCCTCCCATTCCAAGCAGTAACGTGAGCCGCCGAATGCAAAAAACTGTGTTAACGCCGTTCGCCTCACTCAGAGGCCGTCCTTACCATAATAACTCTACTGTAGGAGCAACAGAAGTCAGACGGCGGCTGGCAGTACCACAGTTTTGCACTATGCGGCTCACGTTACTGCAGTTTCACAAGAGTGTCGGGGAACTGCGGTGGCCTTCAGGTAACGTAAAAACGTAAAAGGCTCTCTCCAGAGCCAGAGTTTGGTTTGTCCGTTCTGGGCTACTGTAGAAACATGGCGGACTCCGTGAAGAGGGCCCGCTCCCCATGTAGATATGAAGGCCTCATTCTAACAAAAACACAACGATTCTTAGTTTCAGATGATTATGCACTAATGAAAACATAGTTATGGATATTATATTACCTTTCTGTTAATAGATCCCCCAAAATGTTACACACTGTTACTTTGATCTGTAACATAGCACCATGCATAAGCTGGCAAATGAATATGCTTCTATGTTATTACATTTCAGAGGAAAATATTGTACTTTTTATTCAAAGTAAAGGAGTAAATGTACATAGTTGCTTTCCACCACTGGTACATAGACCAATGTGTACATATAATGGCTGAAACTCTGCACACAGTGCATTTTATGTCATGGCATGCTCGCATTTGTTCACACATGTGCGTGAGAAGGCTCCACGGGGCTTTCTCCGCAGACTCTTAACTAAAACACACTGTACAGTCCGGTGCTGATGGCTGGCATATGTGGCCATGAGTTCCCCGCTTGCACCATGACACAAGAATTCACACTCCGCTTCCACCGAGCTTTGCCATCGACAGCTGCACTTTTAACAAGAGCACAGAGATTCAATTACTGGCCCGTTTCTGCTCTGAAACCTCATCAGCTGAGCCGCACAGGAAATTGCCTCTCGCCGTGTAAAGGTGGTAACTGGATTGCTGGACTCTTGAGGGAAAATGTACACACATTGTTCCTGTGTGCGTTTGATTATGTTGTGAATTGTTGGCAGATTGCATAATGGCGAGTTGGAAGCGTATCCGATTCCGCTGGGTACAGTTTCTACAAAAAGAAGTTTCTGATGGAGGTGGTGCGTTTTGAGTTTTTCATCAGGCAGTTGAAGGAAGATCTGCAGTCACCGGGGCAATGAGCAAGATATTTTGGGCAGTTTTCACTGTAAAGAAGTGAGCACAGGAGAGTTTAAATCCAATTCTTTCAGTTTCTGGCCCATCATTCTCTTTTTTTTTCTCTTTCCTCCTCCTTCCCCTCTCTCCCTGCCTGGTTATAAGTCAGGATAAAGTGGTCCAGCTCCCGCTCCTGTCACTCCTTCACCCCTAACATAATAATTGTCTGACAGCTTAAATATTTTTTACCACCGCAGCTTTGGCAACCGACTGGGACGCTGAATCACAGTGAAAATCCTGCAATAACATTTTCATGGAAATTAAGTTGTTAGGCTCTCTCTTTATCCAGAGGAGATGGCTGTAAAAATATTTTCTTCAGCTGGCATTTCACTGTTGTAACCGACATGATTGTTCCAATGACATGGGGATATTTCCTGCTTTGGCCTTATTTTTTATTTTCTTAGTAGAATAGAATAAAGTAGAATATTTAATTTAATTTCAGTGAACTTGTAACCATTTCACAACCCCTCATGTGTTAGGAGAATAATTTATTGCAATATTATGAAATGAATCACACCTGTATTGTGTGTCACCCTCTGCACATATACATGTGCTTTCTACTGACGGTGAGGGGAAATGACTGAGTCCTCCCTCACCACCTATTGACCATGAATGGTTCCAGTTTCACTTTCATTCATAAAACAAAGATTATTACATGTGTAAGCATGTGTTGTTGTCAGGTGGAACAGTGAAGTTGGGTTAGGGTTAGGCAAACACTGTTAACTCTGTCAGCAGTGATGCTGTTGTTTGCACCGTTCGTGGTAACACACCGTTTGGTGTGAGTCGCCGGCTCAGCTGTCGCCATGTTGAGAGCCGTGTGGAAACAATCCCTCAAATCAGACATGCTCTGAATCTTGGAATTCAGCAACTTTAAAGGTTTGGTTTGGATTTCATAGCAACATTAATCATATTAACAATCAGAATCACCTTCATTGGCCAAGTCTGTGTGCACATACAAGGAATTTAACTCAGTTTTTGTGCATCTCTCGTGATGTAACAGCTAGGAACAAGGACAAAAAAGCTGAACAAGGGCTCTTATGTACACAAGTAGTGAAAAAAATTGGTGTTTTTATAAATATTATATACAAAACACATGCTAAAACAAATGGTACTGAAGACCAGAGACAATCTTGTGTTGAGATCACATCAGCCACGATGCCAAATTGGGCCAGGGACGTAAAGTGGGGGGTCATTGCCCCCTTCTCCACCACTACTACCCCCCCTTCTTCCGGCGCCCTTGCTCGGACCACACCCATCTTCAAACATAGCCTTCATTTTCATCTCAACTACACACCTGTAAAGTTTTGTTACTGCATTTTTCACCGGTGCGATGGTATGGGTAGTGGTAGTTCCCGCTACAGTAGGTGTTTCCTGGACCACATTTTGTCATGATGACACACACACAGATTCTCATGGTGGAAAAAAAACAGCGTTGCTGTCGCGGCTGGTAAATAAACTGACCATGTACAACCTGTAATGTTGTTGGGAATGGAGAGAAACTGTAAAGTCATGTTTCTCTGCTCAGGTTTCATTTCGTGTGCTCTTATTGCCTTTTAGCTTTGTGACAGCACTCATTGTAAATAACTCCGGATGAAGTTGTCATCTATAGTGCCTAAAGTGTAAATATCAAAATGTGCTGGTAATTCATAGGTATAATATTTTGCCTGGGAAAGTGGAACAAGTTGGGAGTTCCTTATGCAAGCGTCTGCATTTTAGCTACTTCTGACATTTTGTTGGCTCCGTGAGTGAATGAAACTCTTTGAACACATGCTTCAGTTTTCCGTGAGAGGGAAGTGCATCAAGTTATTGGTTTCCTTTTCCAATTTCACCTCACACACAGTTTGGCTGTGTCGCTCCCAGGATAAGTGAAGAAGTTTATTTGTTCTTAATAGCTTCTACAATATACATTTTGTTCGGTCAGTTAAAGAGGTAGACTTAAAGTTTTAAGAAGAAAGTTGGTAACTGTGCAGATGTTCTTTCAAGCCACAGAACATGGAAGAATAAATGGTTATGAACCGATAATGACTAGTTTCAAAACCTTTAAGGGCCGAACCACAAGTGACTCTCAGACTTTAGAGGTTTGAACCGCTTCAGCACTCAAAAAGAGCTATTTCAAAATGTGTCACTACTATTTTCAAATCATAAAAATCGGACACAGAACATGGACTTTCTCTGCAGACGCGTCTGTAATAATCATCAGTGACCGCTGCCGGGAAGACACGAGCGCAGTGCTGACAGTGGCTTCGAAGGTTTCGTTTCCAGCGCACATATCATGGTGTCAACACACAAAGTCAGAAGAAAAAGCCTTCCCGGAACCATCCAGAAAAACAGAAGTGCCTTCACTCTCTCTCCAGACCAAAATAAATAACCAAAGAACCCAGGCGAAGCACATTCCTTTCCCTGAAAGCGGCCTTAATTTTTCCCCTGGATGCAGGACTGCTGCAGAGCATTTTCTGCCATTTGGGAGCCATTGAGTGGTGTGATTGAGTGTTGGATAGGCTAATCGTGATGACTGAGATTGGATCTTCCTCTGGGATCAGGACGCGTCCCAGCCATCGGTCTTCGTCCATCATCGCCCTCTCATCAGCCCGGCTGCTTCCACTTCCTGATTTCTTTCTTGTTTGGTAGCGCTACAACTTGAAGACGCCACCGTGATCCAGAAGGTTTTCTTTTTCATTGTTTTGGCTAGAAATTGTCAAGTGGTTTTCATGTTTTAACTTAAACTGAACCACTACTTGATATCATAGGGCAAATTACACAATCCCAAGGGATTGCAACAATCTTCAGTCCTGCTGGATAAACCCAAAGATACATAAAGACATAATGACTACTTTAAAAGCTAAGCTGAAATATTTTTTTATTTTTTTTTACCAATATAGGGTAACCAGACACCCCAGTTTTCAGGCACTCTTCGCATCAAACATTACACTGAGAGTATTTTTTTCTAAAAATAAATGATTGGAATGAGTCACCAGGGCTATATTAATCTATATTAGACTGAGAATATAATGGCTATAGGATCAGGGACAAATTAGATAACCGTTAGACAAGTGTGTATATGTGTAACTTGTATGTATACCTATATGTACAGTATACAGTCTCAATGGGCAGGGGTATAGTTGGACAGCTTACCCTCCCTAGGTTTATGGCAGGTAAGGATGTGTCTGCAGGTATTTTCACCCAACAAGATAAAGATGGATTTCCGCCACTTGATTTTAAATTTGAGTGTTTTGTCCCTCTTTACCTCTTTGTCTCTCCTCCTTTCTTCCACACATTTGAACTGAAAAAGGCAACTTTCCACGTTGACAGCTCACAATGTGTAATAAATTGCAGGGTGGGCTGGAGGAACCGGTGTTATTGTTAAAGGGGCTGGTCTGTGCATGCCTCAGGGCCGAGTGTGAATACTGTGTTTTAGTGAATGACCTTGGTGTACTTCAGAGGGTCGGCAGGACGGGGAACACTATGAGAATTGTTTTGCAGATGTGCTGAATGTAATGGATACCAAAAAAGTGTTGTTTCTATGTATGTGTTGGTAGGTAATTACTTTAAGGAGTGTTTCTTTTCTTCTTCTTCTTTATTCAGTCGTGTTAAATATAGTTTTATATACATTTTTCTGGGAAAAAACCCTCAAACTCTTATATAGACCAAAAGTCCTTTTTCTATTTATACTGAATGTTTATTGCAGATGGGTTAACTTAAAACATCATGAAATATCTTAAATTACTGCCTGCATATCCTTTTGAAATGTACATTTCATTTGTTTTGAGTTCATGGGCCTGGAGAGGCTCCAAGATGAACCCTTTCTCCGATAAAAAACATTACTGATGTGCTGAATAATGCTCTGTCATCATAATTTAAGGCTCAATAGGAGACTGGTGGGTGTACAATGCCCTTCATGTAACTGACCTAAGGCAACGATTACAGGCTCTGGATCACTGGACCTCCCAATGTTTGAGCAACCAGAAACTCATCGCTTAGTTTCATTCCAAAATTTTGCAGGATAAAAAAAAAAGACCTTTTCAAAGTCTGATTTGTCATGGAAAATGTGGAATATACTGACTACTTTCAGCTTGTTTGCATTTAACTGGGTTTCCATATTGCTTCATATTGATTACATGTGTCCATGAAAGCCTTCAGTGAGTGGTGGTCTCGTTTCAGATCAATTGCGTCGAAGAGTCAAGGTTAGCGTGTCTTCAGGGTCTGTCTCTATGCATTTGTGCCAGTGAGAGAATTGATCACACATCATCAGCTAGCATTAGCTTCAGTCCCAGAGAGGGAAAAACCCAAATCCCACAGAGGGATGGACTGATGCCACAAACGGAGTGAAGACAGAGCTCATATTTCCACTCCTCTCTATTCTAAAGTACAGTAAATGAATTCACAAAATGCAGTTATAGTGAATGAATGGCCATTGTATGAATAGCACATAGCGTGTGTAGCCTTCTGTGTGTGTGAGGTCTAGTAACCATGTATTATGGGGCTGCTATAATATCTGTCCATCTGTGTCTCGGCCAACAGCACCATATAGACATATTCCTGTACATTTATCAGACTTGTCTGTTGATTGCAGCGTTTATATAAAAAATTGAGACCTTCTTTAACATTGTAGACTTTGGCGTCATACCAAGTCTCCATCTCCGAGCTTTGACCCATAAACCTGTCTCTTCTTCCCCTCGGGCTTTCTGTGGAAAGTGATATTTTTTACTCAACTTGCAGCAGGTTATAGACCTTAAATTAGCTGAGTGGCGTGTAGTAAATATCTGTCCAAGGTGCAGACAGAGTCAACATAAAAACTAAGGATTGATCCCTAACTAGGTTATTAAACCTGAGCTGAATAAAAGAATCAAGCCAGAGGTATAGCTTACATTACATTGATACGTTTACATTGATATACACATTGTGAAAGAGAGAGAGAGAAATGTAGTTGAGTTGATAAAGACTACTACTTGAGTGTCAAAATTCATTCTTGACCTCGGGAATAGTAATTTGACAATAATCTAAATTTAAAGCCAATTAACTTTTTCTGGAGATTTCAACCACATCTCAAGGTTTGTTCAGTTGAGCTGAGAAAACTTTGAATGTGATTTGAGCTGAACTCAACTGACCAAACTTCATCCAGTGTTTTAGAGTATTTTGTCAAACAATTATTGTTATGCTTACAATCATTAAGCCAAGAACAGACTAGTAATGTGTTACCTAAAAATATTTGGATTATTATTCGTTCATGGACTGTTGCCTCCCGTCCAATTAAAGGAATGGTTAGACATTTTTGGAAAATACCACTCACGATGACGACAGGAACCAGCTGGCCAAGAAATCTACACTTGGTATGGATTAAACAAACTAAATTGAATGTATTAGTGAACATTAGAGGTGCTGGTAGGTGGATTTTTTTTTTTTTTCACCTTGGAGAGCGGTATTGATCTTCTCATCTAACTCTCGGTAAGAAAGCAAATAAGCGTATTTCCCAACTATTGTCAAAATATTCCCTAAAGGGCTTTGTCCATTGGAAGGCAAATAGCCATGTAACGGGCATATCAAGTAAATCTCTTTGTTTCTTCTAACCTGCCACTTCATGTTCTAAACAGGAGTCACCGAAGATAGGTGTATTTGTTACATCTGTTACCATCTGGTGTTTATATTTGGTGTGGTGGTACTCACCCAAAACCTTTCCAGTAAGTTTCTTTGAAACTGTGCAACAAGCCTTCATGAACGTTAAAGGGGATCTATGTAACAATCAGAAATTGCTTGTTAACAGTGACATCTGTGGCCGTTAAGGTAAACTACAGTCAGCGTCCTGTTGCTCACGCTTGTGCTCGCACTAGACGTGAGCGAGCATTGGTGAAAACAATGAGGCGAGCCATACAAGCTTGAACGCGATTGACAGCTAAAACCACAATATCACTCTATATTTCACGTTTGGCAGTAATGTTAGCATACCTGTCCAATTGGAATTTTGCCAACTCGGGGTCCGTTTTGATACCCAAAACCAAACAAAAGTCCCTCCATAAAATCGAAGGCCCGGTCGATGTTGATCCTAATTTTCCCCCCGACGTCGGTCACATTCCTGCTTCACTAGATATAACTTTGTTTTTTTCTGCTTCCGTGGAGTTTGTGTTGGAGTCTGAGTTGTGTTGGATGCTGGTCGTTTGTTGGCGTTAGCAGGCTCCATTTCTAGCCATTATTGCACACCGTTAGCCCTGTAGCTAAGCCCTGAAAAGAATAAAGGCACTCGCAAGTGTGCATGATGTCACATCCGATGGATTTTCCTGGAAAAAAATGTCCCGCATTCTTCACATTAAAAGCAGTCTACAGGCCGATAGAGGAAACCCAGGAAGTCACGGAAGGTCTCACTTTTTAGGTTAGGTTACAAACTGTTCACACATTGGCAATAAATGATTAAAACAAGTTTATATGTGTTAAAACTTACATAAAGTCCCTCTTGAGATTCAGGAACAGAGGAGTCAAATGTCTGATATTTAATGTAATGAATCTTAAGTAAATCAAGCCTTATAAACTCAAACATTGACACATTCACACTCCTTACCTATCAAAGCATCATGGGGCATTTGTACACATATTGGCACTGAATGTACAGATCATCTGGTCAGTTTGAGATAAGTAGGCACTTGTACAACACCACATTTGCAATTAGCTGGACCTAGACTGCATGCAGAGGTTGTTCCAAGGTTGAAAATAGAAGAAAATTCAATATATCGGCTCCTTCCTCTCTCTCCCAATAAATGTCAGAGCGGCGATGGGAGCCATGAGACGGACGGAGGGGAGAACAGTCGCACCCTGTTAATTTAAATGCAGCATGGTTAATTTACAGAGTGCAATATCTGTGTTCTTTACACATCCAAAGTAAACAGGCTGTGGATTTTTTATTGGAGCATTACCTCAGGTTCTTTCGCACTGCGAGCTTTTTTAGCACGGCTGCTGTGGCTTAAGGGGTAGGAAAAAAAAGCAGTCTTTTCCATTAAAACTACAACAGATTCCCTATTATCGGCTAGAAATGAATTGGGCACTATGAGCTGGTGGAATGAATGGTGCTTTGATTGGTTTAACTGAATACATGAGGTCCCGGTCAAGCCAACGATGAGTCCCTTGGAGCGCGACCAAGAATGAAGTTATGGGCTCCCAGTGTGAGAATGAGAAGTATGTGTGAGAGAGGGAGTGAGAGAGAGAGAGAGAGAGAAACCAATAAAGCACACATGTGCTTCAAGAGAATTAATGTATAGCAACAGAGAATCTTTAATCCTGATTACACAGAGTGGCAAATTCACAAAGAGACCGCTGATATCACCATGAATTGCACATTATTTGCAACCACCCCGTCTGAAGGTCCGATTCATAAAAGATATTGTGTTAATTATATTACAGTGCAAACATGGCCATAAAGTTTTGCATCTAAGTGCAATTTTCCCTAATGATTGCAATTATCCATGTGGAAAAAAATAAATGCACTTGAGGTCAATGTTTCAGTTGTGAGCAGTGAGAGTCGCTGCCAGAGCCAGAAACCCTTTGGGACACGACACGCTGAGACGATTCGGGGCCATATGGGACGGGCTTGAACCGGACTCGGACTCATTTAACTGCTCTCCTTTCATTGTGCCCATATACGTCTCTGCACTGCAGAGCACATATATGCGGGTGGGTGAAATAATACATAATTAATGAGGAAAATATGAATTACATCCTCATATTTGAAGAGTTTTTTGAGTTAATGAAATATCTGCAGCAATCCCACGTCAGCAAAAACTTATTTTTTTTTGTTATGTATTTTCAAAAATGACAAGTAGGGGAGCTTTATTCATACATTTTTCATGACATGTCATTGCATCCTGTCACTGCATCCCAAAATAAATGAGTTTGAGCGGACACCCCTTATGCACTCCAGTTAAACCACCAACTGTCTGAAGACGCTAACAATTCACTGTAACTATAGTGTGGCTATTAGCACTGATCTTTGTGAATTGGACTGATTTGCAATGAGGCTTATTGGCATAGAAAGGGGCTGATTTTGCGCTAAATGTCTGCAAATAGTGGAAATAGCACGGGAGCACCGAGATGCTATTTGCTTGGCAGCGCAGTTAGGGGTGCATTTCACCTTGTGCGGCTGCTTTGAGAATTACACGGTTTCTTTTTGTCTTATTTGTACATAAGTTTAGCAGCCGCAAAAGGCAATCCTTTTGTGAATTCGCCCCTGAGCGTACATTATTTTCAAATAACAGTATAACTCAGATGTATTGTAGCAGCCTCATCATTGTTGTAAATTAAGGCCACTGGTTTTAGCTGTTAAATGGCCGATCTTCTTCTCATTTGCTTACGTAGGTCATCTAGAGGCATCAGTATTACTTTGAGACTTTATTTCATAACCAGTTAAAAGTTCCTTTTCGTAACTTTAAACAGTCTCAACAGTAAAATATAGGCTAATAATGTGGTAACCAAGATCTGAACTTTAATCTGGTATAATCGAGGCTGTTGTGGGAGTAGAAACTGCATGTGTATTTACAACTTGCTTTAAATCCAGTCATTTTAAATATGTTGAAACAACGTAGATGTCTAAAATAATTTTTTCACTTTTCAACCAAATTCATCCCATTGTAAACCTAGATTTCTTTTGCCCTGCAAATCACAACATCAGCGCTTACTGGGTTCGGTGTGAGGCCAGAGTTTTGTTGAGTTATGTGATTACAGATACAGTAGTTCAATTTAGACTTGGGATTGCTGTGGTTAAGGTCAGAGGAAAGACGTAGGAGAGACACAGTCTGTAACCTTTCCCCTACAGCTACATATTTTTTCATCCCCAACTGTTTCAAAACATAAACAGTGATTTGGGCTGAAAACCTGGCTATGGAGCGGCGTATAATGCAGTCGTATCTCGTAAGTATTCAACATGTTTACCACAGGAATGGAAAGTGGTTTTCAGCGGTGTTGTTACACTGATTTGTGATGATAAAACAAAGCCTCTGTGGGTGCATTGACAGGAAAATCTAACCGTCAAACGGCTCAATTTCTTAGGTTGTAGTGTTTTGTGTAGAAAGATGCCAGACTTTTTAACTTAGACGGATAAGTCTTGCCACAGGCTATGAGCAATGGCAGGCCTAACCACAGTGTCCATTGCAGGTCCACCCAGGATAAAGACATGTAATTAGCGGATGCTCCTGACAGCACAAGGTCAATTTAAGGGCCACCTGGGATCTCTTACAGGCTGGGAACAGCAGCGATTGTGGCTCATCTTAATTTAGCCTTAGAGAACAGAGGAGAGCAGGGGTAACTTTTACTGCAGTCACCAAATTGCTGTATTTTTCTGTTCTGACAATTTCATCCATGACCACAGAACTAACTTGTTGATGAGATAACCATCAGTTCAACGGGAGGATCTGCCATTGCTCTGGCTGTCTCAGCTTCTGACAAATGCAGGTCAGGGCTGGGTGACTCAGACAACCACCCACACTAGTCAGCAATCGCACAAATGCGCACACACGTGCATTGGAATGTAACACATTTTTGTACAAAAAGTATGAATATGTATATGCACACATACAGTACATTTTGTTCATGAAACAGGACTGTGCATGCAGCCTACCAGGAGCTAATGTCATTGATGGAGTGGAGACCACCGCTCCCTCTTCCCCTGGGCCAGATGGCGTATGACCCGATAAATAGGGGTCACCGAAAGTCAGAAGGGCGGCGGCAGGGTAGCTGGTCAGTGTGGGTGGTATAAGTGTCCACTGCAGGACAATATTACAGGGAGATGTTGCTCTTTTAGGTGTCTTGCATAGCAACATTTCAGGCGACATCCATACAGATACATTTTCGTTTTAAAATGAATACGTTTTGCTACATTCATGCCGAGCATCCACACCACTCTGACATTTTTGAGTCCCTGAAACAGACACCCACGATCGCTTCTTGATTGGGTCTTATCAGTCATGACGTGTCCTTCCCTGATTCTTCACGCCCATATCACATGAACCTTTTCCGGAAGAAAACAAACAACATCAGCCTCGACTACCAGTGGTTATTTCAACAGACTGACTTGGCCTCTGTTACTCGTAATAGAAGTGTTGTTAAACTCTTGCTCTCTGGATGGTTGATTTCTACCTCTCTGAATAACGAGTTATAAGTGTTGATGAGCTTGTTGTCTATGCTAGCAGTTAAATTCTGCATTCTATAATGCTACTACTGCCTACAAGGAGGCAAGTTATTATTCGAGTGCTTTGTGACAATTCCAGCAGCGTTATCAGTCCTACATGGAGCGCCAGTTTTGGGTGAGGCCGGGAAGAACGAGTACCTCGTAGGATAATTTCATCGACGAAGTTGTGGTTCCTGAGGAATGGCGAGAAAACCTCTGACTGTCCAGATTGGCCATGATCACCCTTAGCCAAAGATTACGTCTGCATGTGGAGGAGCAAGAACAAAAATGAGGGCGCCCATCACACTATTAAATAGGTGTTATCAGTCGCTATAAGCCCCATAGATGTGGGTTAATAGGGGCCTACTGCACCCACTAGTAGGTTTTATCATCTATTCACATGGTAGATCACCAATAGAAGGTATAAAATGAATGCCACGTCTAGGGACCGTAATAATAATAACAGGGGCAGAAGTGGAAGTCAGGCGCTTTCTTTGCTTAAACCTAGAGACATTGTAGTTTTGTTGCCTAAACGTAACTGTTCTTTTTGTTTTGCCTAAACCTAAAGAAGTTGTAGTTTTATTGCCTAAACCTAAAGAAGTTGTAGTTTTGTTGCCCAAACCTAAATAAATTGTAGTTTTGTTGACTAAACCTAACTGTTTGTTTTCTAAACCTAAATAAGTTGTAGTTTTGTTGCCTAAACCTAAACTGGATGGTGCATTAATCATTATATCACCAGACCTCCTGTTTAAAAGAATATATTCAGGACCAGCCTGTGGAGGAAAACAACGGGAGAGAATGAATACTATTGGGTTTAGTATAACACACAAAATTAAAACCATCAATTTCACAACCTAAACTGGTAAAGAAACATGTTGGTCACAGGCTGAATATTAGTGTCTACACTTTCCAAACGTATCCAGATGAGCAACCCCGGTGGTTCCCCTCACTGACGCTGTTCTCCTCGTTGACCTTTCATCATTTCTCACATGTAATCCAAATAATCCGTGTTGTATTATCTGGCGGCCACTGTGCATTAGCTTAAGCTAAACGTTTTTAGGTATGAATACAGCCTTTAATCATCCTCTTCATATGGTTTGCATTAGATGCTTTTAGAGACGTCTTTCAGCTTCAGACACCGGCACTTCTTTTCCATTTACACTCTCAGTCTCAAGCATGTCCTGTTCTCCTCTGGTCTCTTGACACCCATTTAGGTGGGCTTGTGCAAACAGACGCTATCAGCCGTACGAATTGTTTTGTCTTGGTTCCATTAGCTGGCGCACATGGCTGCTCCCGAGATGTGGCACGTCACAAGCTAAAGAACACTGCAGCATGCTCAAGGAATCAACTTGGACGTGCAGTCATTTTGATCGTCCGTAGACGTGCCAGCCAAACGATAACAGTTGAGACTGAACACATACTGTGTGTCCACTGACCTCTGTGAAGGCTGTAGGAGTAGTTTACCAAACCAAACACCTTTTCAACACACTTGCAGGTAATGTCACTCACGGACCCTTTTATCCAAAGCTGCAAGTGTCCACATACAGTATAGTTCATCATGATGAGCTGCAGCTGTTACTTCACTGTCAGTACCATGCTACAACTCAGAGAGCCACAACATAACACTATTCACCACAGCATTTGTGTTGAGCTGATAATGTTTTTATTAATCTTTTGTAAATATGTACTTACACTCTGCAGGCAATTTGTTAATTTCTAACATGGAGATGGACCTGGTTCATGCCCATCTGGCTCATAATCTGATTCTGATAATCGGATAATAATGTTGATTGCCAGAAGAATTTTCTGAGCTGTAAACTTTTCAAGATCATCATCTCATTTACTGTAAACTATGGTGATCAGTGTGCCAGTACAGCAGGACACATTTTGGACACCTATGGGCATCCAGACTAAAACAATCAGCTGTTTTTTAAACAGCCGTGGTATTTTCCAGCCCATTGTGATTCCCAGGGCGTCAATTACCAACGCTTAGTCACCCTTTAATGTCTACATGAGTGGCACCAGGCTTTCAAGTCACTACAATGAAACCTCATCCGCATCAATATTAAATGATCAGAGAAAGTGCTCTGGGAGTGTTTAAAGTCAGTAGTTTAAAGAGTAAAAAGGGCATAGGGTCATAGGGCGTGGTGGATGGGTCCAACAAACGCAGGACTTTCATCCAGGAGACCGCTGTCCGTGTACCGTGCGTTAAATTTCACTTTCACTTTACAAACGTGGTCAATTTAAGCCGAACCATGTTGTTTTTTTCCTAAACCTAACCAAGTGGTTTTGTTGCCTAAGCTTAAGCAAGTGTTTTTGTTTCAATTCACAATGTTAAGCACGTGTTTACTGCCACCATAAAGTAATGCCAAGGGGTCTGACAAAGCATCAGTATGTGATGAGTTGGGATAAGAACAACTTATATTCTTTGGTTGAAACTAAAAACGTTGAGCCTTGGGACTTTCTAGTGGCTTCAAAGGTTAAGGCGCTGACCAACACAACATTCCAGAGTCAAGTCCAAGCGGCAACTTCCAGGTCTGAAAAGAGACAAGACAATGCCGAAGTGCCTTAAATGATCTAACTCATTCTAACAGCCAGCAGGGGGCGACTCCTCTGGTTGCTAAACGAAGTCTGATTGTATAGAAGTCTCTGAGAAAATGAGCCTACTTCTCTCTTGATTTATTACCTCAGTAAACATTGTAAACATGAGTTTATGGTCTCAATCTCTAGTTTCAAGTCCTCCTCAATACAGCATGATGTTCATTTAGTAAATTATGGTCCCATTTAGAGTCAGATAGACCATAAAGCAGGGGATGATTTAGGGTGTGGCTACCTTGTTGATTGCTACCATGGCGTTGTCCCGTCTGGGAGTTGTCTGTGTTTTTGTCTTACAACTTTAACCCTTTCATAGTGTGTTTTCAGTTCATGAAAGTTAACTGCAACATTTTGGTCACCTAAAAATGTCTTATTCAGCATTCGGTTGGACTTAGCTCCACCCTCTCATGTCGCTTCTGGTTCCAAAGAGCCAAGATGGTGACATCCACAAACCAAGATGGTGACGGCCAAAATGCTGAATTCGAGGCTTCAGAACTATTGACAAACCGATCTGTGACATCACGGTAACTACATCCACTTCTTATATAGAGTCTATGGTCAAGTCCTGCCAAGGACCTGTTGTTGCAGGCTCCCCATCTCTCTCCCCTCATATCCAGTCACTCAAAAAAAGTTAAAAATACTGTACTTGAAAAATCAAAATGACGAGCCTTAATTACTTTGTATGTTTTTAACTTGCAAAAAATACAGTGGAATTGGAAACTTCAGTGTGCGTCAAGAATCTCTACACAAAATTGTATTTCTGTGGACTCTTAAACTGCAACTCTTTCATCACCCCGACGACGAAGGAATGATGGAAGGTCAACAGAAGTTTAATGCTGTTCTTTTTTAATATCTGTACCAATTAACTCAGACTAATTTCTGCTACGTTTTTAAAAACACCTGCCATGATGAAAAAGCCTTGGATTTCTGCTGTCGACGTTATAGATAAATGAATAATTAAATGCATTAGTGTCATAGTGAGCTCCATATGCCCACAAGACAGGAGTTCAATCTCAGTGAGTGTAGTTTTGTAAACTTTGGGCACAAATGTGCATTCAGCTCCATCCATCTTCATGGAATGGTTTGTTAATCTAAACCCCTCTGGCCAACAGGAGTGTTGGGCGGAGTGTTTTCCCAGCTGTCTATGCTTTCCCTCATTTTTTTTTTTCATAACCGCGCAAGTAGGGGATTAATCTCACGAAGAAACAATTAACAATCTTCTCTTTGTCCTCAGTAAAACAGCTGGGACGACCCGGGCCGGGCAGCCAGTGGCCTCTGCGGCGGTATTTGTTAGTCATTTGTTGAGGATGGATTAACTTGGAAACGCCATTTGACTGTTACTGTAAGCGCGTTTTCCACTGCAGAGACGGACGGTGAGTTTGCAGTGGAAGGGTCAAGTGGGCCAATAGCCAGCTTTAATGGACTGCATCTGTTCCGCTGACAGCCTATTGTTTAAGTGTTTACGCTGTAAAAGCTGTTAATGTGAATCTGGTTACAATGGGAGACCCTGTTGATTTCTGTCGCAGTAAGGATGCTGGTTCTTGTTGCAAAAAACAGCTTTCTTCTTAAATGGTAAGTTTTGTAACTAGGGATGCACTCGTTTGTTTACAGATGTCATACAAACATCTCCATGTTTCCCAACAAACCCAACCTATTGTTGTTGGCGTGTTTCTTTTAATATATGATCCAAAAATTTCATCATGCACCTTGCACATTAAAGATAGGGTCAACGATGTTGGAAAGCTAGCATAATTTGAAAGTAGCATCGCCTCAGGAGCCTTTAAGTCTGGTGATTTTATTATTCGAAAAAATCCTAGCAAAAAAAAATGCACGATACAATTAAACACACCTCAATGTGAGGGGATGATTCTGTCATTCCTGAAATAAGTGTGAAGAACATGGAGAATTTCACAAGCTGATACCGGAGCTGCAGAATCGTTTAAATATCTATTTTGTGATGGAAGTAATAATTAATAAAATTGCCAGAAGCTCAAAAAGAACACACATATACATATATATTTATTTCAAGCTCATTTCAATGCTTATATTTCATGCCAAAAAGTCTTTAATTCATAAGTATAGAGTTTGTTTGATTGGAGCATTTTGTCAGAAAGACTGGGACTATTCTAAAACCATTGATGGACAACTGTTTTGAGCTAGTGTGTAAGTTTTAACATCCAAAAAAGGATACATTTCTGTGTGTGTTTAGTTTTATTTTATTTCCAGTTAGCTACTAGACATAATATTATTCTAGCCAGTAAATTATCAGAAACCTTTCCATGACCTTTCTCCTCTGGTTCCTTGCTCAATTATTATTATTCTGTCTAGTTGTTTACTGGTGTTCGTGCGTAGATGACAGCAGCTTCTGATAATGTGTTGCTCATGCTAATATCAGGGAACTGAAACTGAAGACAACTGCAAGTTTGAACTCTCTCACAACTGCTTCCTCTCGCTCTTTCCAAGTTCAAATGATACTGTGGTAAATCTCTCCAGTAAATCCCATAATAGCTACTCAGAACTCCCTGCAGCATTCAATAGCAGCAGTTAGCGTCTGAGTGTTTTCAGTTGGCCAGTTTAGATAACTGTCATGTGATGGATCAGCACTTTTGGAACATTAACCACTAACTGGGCTGCATTGGTTGGCCAGATCCCTTATACCCAGCTGTCCACTGGGGATCAGAGGATAATTCACCCATTCAACACATGGCCGACACTTTGATGTGCACACCACCATGGTAAAATCCTCAGCTAGCTTACCCATGTAGAAAAAACACCCTTGGACACACTGTGAGCAGAAACCAGCTAACACTTTAAATATTAAAATGATATTGATATGCCTGGGGTGATGAACCAAAATAAATGTTGACATGTCTGCAGTCGTTCATGCCAATTGATTATGCCA
Source organism: Sebastiscus tertius (assembly GCA_916701665.1). Lineage (NCBI taxonomy): Eukaryota > Metazoa > Chordata > Actinopteri > Perciformes > Sebastidae > Sebastiscus > Sebastiscus tertius. The sequence goes on along the minus strand of CAKAOH010025482.1, from coordinate 35,626 downwards.
GAATATTATACGGTAGCAAATGCTGTGATGGTTTATGTTTACATTAAACCTGTCCACCAGTTTATTTGTGTTGCATTTGGCTGTTAGCATTAGATGAATCAGAATGAGACAATTTTACTTTCTCGTGCACCTTCAAAGTTCCATCTCTCTGTGAATTTCCATTTTGTTTTTATGCCTATGTTCTACACGTCATTCTTGTGAACCTGATATCTCATTAAATTAAATTTGGCACAAACGACCACTTGGACTCAAGGATGAACATTATAATTTGGTTGTCAAAGGCCAAGGTCACTGTGACCTCACGTACATACCCATTCTTGTGAATGTGATATCTCAAGAACGCCTGGAGGGAATTCCTTCAAATTTGGCACAGACTTCCACGTGGACTCAAGGACGAACTGATCAGAATTTGGTGGTCAAAGGTCACAAATCACATTATTGCCAATAACTCAAGTATCCGTATGCTAATTATGAGTTTACACAGAAATGTATAAAATATCTAAAGGATAAAATGAAGTGATGACATTTTGGACAGACATGGATATAAACTGCAACTTGACTGGTTGGCGGAGGCATACAAACGCAAGGCGAGAATTCAGCACGTTCTCATTCCCAGGGAATCAAATACCGACGCTTAGTCACGGCCGCACGAGGCACCCTTTGGCACCAGTATGAGACGCGCCGGGCATTCCATTAACTATAATGTAAACCCATCCGTGGCAACAGTAAACGCCCAGAGAAAGTGCGCCCTGGGAATGTGGTGATGTAGTTTAAAGAGCGAAAAGACACACAGGGTGGGCGGGAGTGGAGGTGGATGGGTCCAACAAACACAAGGCTTTCATCCAGGAGACCGCTGTTCAAGTCCCGTATGTTAAGTTTCACTTTCACGTTACAATCAGCTGTTCGTTCGTGTGCCATGTTCACAATGTTCAGTTCATTTTCACTTTACAAACGTAGTAGTTTCAAACCCAATTTCCTAAACCTAACTAAGTGGTTTTGTTGCCTAAACATAAAGTGACACCAAGGGGCAGTATGTGACGAGTTGGGATGAGAATGTGTTGGTTGATTCTATGTAATGTACTAAGGGTGTTTTGGAGTTATTCTGTTTAGGCTGGATGAGGAACTGTTGTAAACTTGTAAAGCCCAAATTAAACATTATTTTTGAGCCATACAAATAAACTTCACTTAAATAAAACTAGACACTAGCTAAACTGAAAAAGTTGTGCATTGTGGGATGGAAATGCATTGTACCACATGATCCAAGCAGCTGTTGAGCAATGGGCTGCTCTGATAGGCTAGGAAAGTTTAGGTGTCTGGTCACTTCCTGTACATTTCCTCTAAATTGGCTGACAGCCATAACCTGCAAATGAAAACAGAGCTTTTGAAAGAAAGGTCAGCAGTGTCCATGCCGTTCAATTACAACAATATTAGAATTCTATGAACTGTTAGACTATAGTCTCTCGGTATTTTCGCTGCACATACATCATCTGGTCTCCGCTGTGAAGGTTATCAGGTTTGTGAGCCAGACAAACATTTGGCTCACAGTAAGCTGTTGAGACAAAGTCATTACGAGCAGCTTGTGGTTCACAGTCAAGTGTTCCCAGGTGTAACTGGAGTAAATCTGTCTCTGTTTTTGTTGGACGCCTCACTGGAACCCTACCTGAACCTCAGCTACAGTCTGTGTTTACTTGAGACTTTTTTTTTCTACTGTGGATCCTCAGGAGATGCAACACAACGAGAGAAGAGCAGACACTGTACCAGACACCCACAAACTGAATATGTACCTACACACAAACTCAAACTCGACAGGCCAAACATGTCTTGATTTACGTCTCTCACACTGGCCATAATCTCAATGTTTTCGTCCAACGGTAGAAGCAATTAGTGCTGACATTTGTTTTTGCATCAACATTCCAAAGTTGACAAGTTGCTTCCCTCAGACCGAAAATGCAGTGACCATGTGTGTTTGCACTGCTGTTTCCCACGCTACTTTTGCTTTTCGCGGTAGCTTGCGACGTTTAAAATCTATCGATGCGCGCACCTTTCGCACATATGTTCGACAGTTTGTGTCATCTCCAGTAGGATGCAAACTGAAAAACACATGGTTGCTATGCGCCGGGCTGTAGCGTGGTGAGGAAAGCAGCTTCACGCTCGCTTTCTGACTCTGCAACATGCACTGAAATGTGACACACAACTGCAAACTGTCTGCACCCACCAGGCCCTCATACATCAGCTGTTAGTCTGAATCTAACATTAGCTTTCCCTACACACAAATAGGCTACTGGAAAAAACAAACAAAAAAAAACATCTATGATATTTCAAAACTTACAACGCTTTATCCCATTTGTCTTGTCACATCGGAAAACTGAGTACTGTGTATGCTAAACCTGCAGTTTCTGAATGAATAGAACAAAAGCTTCACTGATTAGACTTGATGTCTAAATCTTTCCATATTTCCTGACCCAAATTTGTAAGAATATAGCGAGATACAATCTACAAGTCGATTCGACTCGACTCAGTTTTGATACACTATTGACGGTAGCTCGGCTATTTAAAAACAGCGGGTTTGTGCAGGACGTCCCGTGTTGTGTTAGTGATGATTCTCTCTGACCAATCACTGGTCTGCAGTGTTTCAACTCCACTTTCTAGTATCAGCTCAGCTCTCTTAGAACCTCGACCGAGGTGGTACAAAAAAAAGTACCGGGTAGCCTACTGTTCACAAGTTTTGCTAATGGAAAACCAAAAAAGAGCAAATTGAGTATAGAGCCGTGTTGTACCATGCAGTGGAAATGTTGTTCTTACCTAGCTTTTCTAGGCTAAATTACAATAAACAGAGGAGAATATTTTGTTTTGCCTTTATTTGATAGACAGAGTAGAGGAAGAGAAATGACAGTCTGTAAAGGTCCCAGGCCAAATTCAAACCCAGGATGTCACAAATACAAATGATTTTCCAGCTGATCTGGTAGAAACTTGCAGAAATAAATTCAGCTAACACAATCCAGGCCACGTTGATAACGAGGGATTTTGTCTGATTCATCATTCCTGTAGTTTACTGTAACTGGTGTTTCTTTACGCCCACGTGGGACACCAGCAACCATTGGCTGACATGCAATGATCAGCTCGTCGTGGGGGTGAACTGGAGCTGATCATCATCATTGTCGTCGTCTCCGCAGCACATGAAGAAGTTGATGATCCCCTGTGAAACATCCTTTGAGTCAAACTTCTTCCCAAGACAGTGTAGGTGTCTGTACAGTGCACACTTCTGCCACATGCATGCGGTTCACAGAGGCAACCAGGCAAAAGCGTCAATCACACAGGTGCGTGTTGTGTTTACCCAAGTCCCACAGCGAGAAGTGTCAGTCTCCATATACAAGCTGTATCTATGGCGGCTTTGTCTGCTGACAGGAGGAACAGCGTGACAAAACAGCAGGGAGATTGGCATCCATCTCGCCCCCCCAGGCGCTCCGCTTGACGCTGTACACATCGCTGGATGCTTTAAATTCCTCGCCCTAGAAGAACTGTCTTGCGTGATCTTCCTCCAAAGCTTGTTCTGTCTTCTGACTGGAATACTGTCGGAGTGCTGAGTTTTTTGTCATCTGGAGGATGTTTTTAAGTAGGTGAAAGGAAGGGTGTGCAAGGATACCGTTCAGAGAAATGTACATCTGAAATAGTTTGTCTGTGACTTCAACAGACCATTTTTGGGTCAAAGTAGTTGAACAAAATGATGTGACCATAAGAACTGTTTACACAGGAATGAAGGTCTCTTTTTCTCCTGCACTGAAACTCAACATTTCCTGATTTTTCCCTACTGTTTTCCCTTTTTATCTCTCTCCTTGCTGTCAAATAACACACAAATCTGAAAGTTGAGCAGAAGATTTCTTTCACAACCATCAGACCTGCCTACAAAGTCAGATCAAGCAGATGGCAAATGCTTCGCATAAAGGGCATGAAACTAAATATGTGGGGCACCTGCACCGCAGAGGCCAGGCTTCCAGTGAAAACCAATACCGTCTCTTCAAATGTGACCAGGAAACCAGAGCACTAATAGCTCCCTGACAATGGACAAACTGGGAGAGATCGGCCTGGCTTCTCCCTCTTTTGGAATCGGCATGAATGAGGTCATTATGGATTTTGGTGTGTAGCTGGTAGGATAACATCTGTTTGGACACGGACTGAAGGAGCTGTATGAATATTTAAAGATGCTATGTCCTGCATTTTAACTTTCTTCTACACACACTTTACACTTTTCACAGGTACAGTTTGATTGATTTGTGGAATACAGACTGAGAGGCACTCTTGACCTCTGTATTGGCATTTCACAGTGTAAGCCAACAGATTTAGCTCGGAGAGAAAAGTGCTAGACAGCACGATGGCATAAAACAGAATAAGGTTGCTGCTCTGCCAGAGTAAATAAAGAGTTGACTAAGGGGTTAAAGGGTTTCTGGCAATGGCAGATAGTGGAAGATCAGGCCTTGTTCAGACCGACAGTAGCACTGTATCAAAAAAGCAGCCGCTTTTCAATGAAGTCATTACAATTCCTCCCAAGGGGGGCGTGAATTGGAGTACCAAATTTCATGGACATCTATGCAATAGTTGTTGAGACATTTCACTCAAAAGCACAAATGTGAACCTCATGATGGTGCTAGAGGAAATGTTAGTGTTCATCCTCTGGGGACCATGAATGTCTGGTCTAGACTGAAATATCTCTACAACTACTGGACAGATTAAGATGACATTTTGTACAAAGTGATGGACCAACATTGCCATCCCTAGAGCCATGACGATATGGCTAAAAACAACCCCATGTCATGTGTAGCATTGTGCTAATTTGTCCGTTTACCTTGAAAGCATTATATATTATTTTATTATTTTATAGAATAACTAGCCTTCCTGCTAACTTTGGAGCATTTACAGCAATGTTTATTAATTTCCACTGCCCTTGTTAAATACTGTAAACAAATAAATAAATAAAAACAAATAAATAAAAGGCCAAAGTTGTATTCTTGTGATAACTTTTTGAAGTTGTTAAATCCTGACTCAAAGGAGAATAAACCACTGAACGGTGTCCTGCAATTTGATCAAACTGGACCTTATAGTGTGTTTTTTATCTTCTCAACAGAATCTGTAGGAACATACTCAGATAATACAGCCCCTTATATCTTTGGAAATGTCAACATTTTGAGCAATATTGGTGCCAAAAAATAAAATATTGAGAATGTCTGCTTTATAATATTAGAAACCTTTACAGTAGCAACTAGGGATGTCCCCAACTAAGAATTTACATAGTCATGTTTAAGCTTTATTTATCTATAGACCGTTTCAAACTTCAGATTATAAATGGACCCCTTTGTATTTCCTGTTGCAATGTTTGTTAATGCAGTACCTGACAGGAAGTAAACTTGAACCAAATATTTTGCCCTAGCAACAGAATGGCGATGAAAAAGGTCTATAAAAAAAATAGTATAAACGACAAAAAGTTTTGCCAAGACACGTGACTATCGCTTACCTGTTGTTTCAGGACAGCGCTGTTTGTTGTGTGTAGGGTGTGTGTGTGTGTAGATGTGGCGCTGTCCAGAGCACTGAAACGGAGTGACGGGCAAGGTTTAGCCTGCTTCCTATCAAGTCAAAAGATATTGAGTGCTCTGATAGTGCTATGTTCTTATGCTAGTGCTCTGATTAAATTCTTTGATTTTGAAACCTCAAACAGCCTTATGTGGTCGTTATTTAGCCTTTCTGAGGCTATCACCAAGATGCTGCTCCAATGGTCCCACACATTTGGATAGTCCTTGGTCTACATGGTGGTTTATTCACGCACACTAATGAAACGTATTGAAAAATTTGGTTATTTTCAAATTAAGTATAATTTATAGGCTGATATTTATACCAAAATAGGCTATATATCATGATTTATTGGGAAAAAACAATCAATTCTATGTAAAATCAGGCATTCAGCCCCCCCATAGCCCAAATAGAATGATCCTTTGTTGTGAGATTGGCAGTCGAATCAGGCTCTTTAGATCGAATCGGCAAATAGTCTACTAATTCGGGGTCACCCCTAGCAACTGTAACTGCATTCAAACCTGAAGCTTTTTTTTAACCTTAACGTCTATCTCTCTCTCTGTCTATGCACCCATCCATCTATGCACATCTGTCTGATACTCTACTCTCTTTTTTTACCATCCTATAATTAATTAATTCATGTTTTACACACCGGCAGGAAGGCAGCACATCAATTATGCTCCTAGGCCACTCCCAGCCATTCAGCGTAAGCCCCTTTAGAGAAGAGAACCTCAGGCTTTAGTCCTTATTCTGTCCACAGATTTGCAAAAGACACAGTCCCATATGCCTCATTGTGTGCCGGATTAGACCTGCCTCCATTCAGCCAAACCTTGAGAGTAACCCCTTGGCCGCCTCTCCGCCATTGGAAGCAAACCAATTAGAATCAATTGGCTGTATTCTCTGGGGTGATTAGCATACATGCTCCGCTCGTGGAGCTTTGACAGTTATTGAAGCTGTCCGGTTTGAGTGCCGTCTGTATGGCTGCTTCGTCACCTCGCTAACCACGGTTGATAATAATGAGAACTAATGAGCTGGTTTGAAATGGGAAAGGAGAAAAAAAAAAAAAAAGGCCATGAATCTATGTGTCATACATGTGTGTTTTAGTAAGATTTGCTCTCAGTGAGGTGATTATGAATGCCTGAGATAGAGTATGTTTCAGAAGAAGACTGGATATTTTGTTTCATTTCTAAAAGTCTTGAGAGAGAGTCGAGATTTGATAAGCTTCATTCTAAAATAATATGAAATATCCTGAAAGGTGTCAAATACTGAAGAAGTAAAGCACATTATGGTTTACACCTAAAGTTACCTTGTAAAATCACAAAAAGAAAATAGAGACGTATCCAAGTGATGATATATAGACCTTATGATTTGTTCAATTATGTTAGTTTTTTAAAATTTATTTCACGCTCACGCTGCGTTCTGCAGTTTTTATCATTGTGGGATTGTAACATAAATAAACGAAAATGTGCCACAAATCAATTTTGGCATAAAAAAAAAGATTAAAAACATCTAAGAAAAAGAATAATAAATTGGGTTAATTTTACATAAGTTTCACTTTCATGGTAGACAAATATTGTATTTCTCATTTCCACCAATAGAAAACAACTGTGTTTGCAGATGTCTGCCTGAAACTAGTCACTTACAATTACATATCTTACATTTCACAAAACATGTCTCATGTTCAATCTACAGCAAGCACGACGTGTTTAGTGTTCGCCAACTATGCAATGTGAATACAAACATTTTAGATTGAGTTAAGCTTTGGCATTGAAAGAGATGGTCAACATTTTGTCAACAGCAGATTATGAGAATCCCCCAGTAAATACTCAATTTGAAGTGTTTCAATATAATTCGCAATACAGATGGGCACAATATTGGTATATTAATTAAAAAAAACATCATGGATTACAACTTTTAGTAACGCTTTCCTGTTAGCCATTGTTTTTCTAAAACAGTTTGGAGATGAAACCACTTTTATTACCTCCAGCAATGGATGGATGTCATTAAATGCTAAACTGCCAAAGGGTATTAACTGGAAAACCAACAGCGACAATGACCGGCTAATTAAAAGACAATATTACTTCCACTGAATACAAAATGTGTCAATAACACACTAATCATCTAAATAAGGAGCCTTCAGCTCATTGCATGGCTAAGCCTTCACATTTACTGGGATCTGTGCTGGCTGATAATGTGGATCCAGTGGCCTCTGGCATAAATGGCAGGCATAATGAATCATGGGAGCCCTCCAGAGGATAGTCCAATGGATGTTTTCCAGCTGATCTTCATTAGCCACCATCCAGCTGAAACATCTGTCACTGGAGTGCCTGGCACTGTCCCATGGCAATTAGTGAGCCGCTCGCAACAGGTTCTGCTGGAAGATAAACAGGATGCGAGCAGAGCCGAAGGCATGCACACAGCAGCTCCGCATGGGCACGGTGCAGCAGATACAAGCTTCAGCTGACAGTGTGAGTGTGTGTGTGTGCACATGGTAACACTCGCACAGGCTCATAAATGTAAGACTTTACTCACAGCGTGCATTATGACATCTTGAAACATACAAAACTGAGCTGGCTACATAACGCATCTGTTTACAGACACACAAATAGGTAAGCCCATACTGTAAATATGACTTCACATTCAATTTGTGCTCCTATTTGTTGCTCATACACACATGACAGGAAGAAGAAATATAGCTGTTCATTGCATCCCTGTGTGCACACATGTAAACAAACAATCTTTTACTGCATATACAGGACCACGTGTGTTGGGTTTGTGTGCATATAGCCGGTTTAAACCAGCACTTCCTTTTATTATTCCTAAATTTAGGTTCATCTTTGTTCACTCGGTTTCCATCTGCAGGTTTGCAAATAATAAAATAATATATTATCATTTGTACGTCTGATAAAATTTGATATGGCATGATGAATGAGTGTTGTAAAATGTCTCCCCTCACTATGTGTGCAGCTGCACAGCTACTGCTGCAAGCTAAACACACTTCCAACAGAGGTTGAATTCAGGAGTTGGCCTTTGAATTTGTTGTTGGTAATCCAATAATGTTTTCACAGTTTCATAATTGCTTCCAGTAAACATTTTAATAATAAGAAAAAGATGAGACACCATAAACAAGTTAAACCGAGGATATTGTGAAAATTATAAGAACAAGAAGACTCCAGAATGGACATATTTAGGAATTTATTTAAGAAGCATGATTGTTTTTATCTGATGCTCAGTATGTTTTCAGAGCCACCTTTCAAGTTTGCAAGGAGAGTATTCAATACTCAAGAATCGACTAATGTTTTACTACTAATACTGTTGACAGCAAAATGTTTTTTGCCAGATTAATGTACATATGCACCAATAACCACATGTACATAATAACTACAGTATACTGTTCACATAGTTAGAAGACGGTTAAAGACGGTTCACATGAAGGATTTTATTTTTAAAGTTAAAAACTCATATCAAATACACACATATTTAGAAAAGGACACAACGGCGCTCTTCTACAACACTTAAACACGAATCAAATTTAGCCTCAGATTAATTTCTCCTTTTTTTCGGGTTAGTTGTGTGGAGGGATCTTTGTTTGAGAGCAGCAGCAGTGAGAGCTTTCTGTTGATTGTGTTGAAGTGGTTGAGAGCTGACCCCCTCACCACCACCACCACCACCACCACCACCACCTCTCTGTCAGTTTCCCCTCCATCGCTAACACAAAGAAGCAGCAGAGCGCAACGAGAGGGTATAGCTAAAGACCAGAAATCCCTATCAAACAACACCATACACACACACACACACACACACACACACACACACTTAAATACCTCTTTAACAACCCAATGTGGAGTGCCACATACCTGAGCTGAAAGTAAAATGGATGTCGGGATCAACCAGGGAGGCTTTCACTCTGAGAGTTCCTCTAATGGATGTCATCGTCAGGTCAAAAACATGTTGGTTTAGAGAATTTGGAGTGTGTGCCTGTGTGTGCAAGAGTTAGTGAGAGTGCCAGTGAGTGAGTGAAAAATGGACTCTCATTATTCACAATATGAGTATATTTTCTTTTTTTTTATGTAAAATTCACCATAATGCTTTTAGCTCATGTAGATATCTATCAACTGTGCAGAGCCAACGAGCCCGTTATTTATCTATCACCAGTCGGTCTCCTCAAATTTAATGACAAAATGTTGCATTTAGTCCATCCATCCATTATTTGTAACCGCTTATCCTATTCAGGGTTGCAGGGGGATGGAGCTGATCCCCGCTGGCGGGGTAAACCCTGGACAGGTCTCCAGACTATCACAGGGCTGACACATAGAGACAGACAACCATTTACGCTCACATTCACACCTTTAGAGTCAACAATGAACCTAACCTGTATGTCTTTGGACTATGGGGAGAAACTGGAGAACCTGGAGAAAACCCACACTAACATGAGGAGAGCATGCTAACTCCACACAGAAAAGCTCCAAGCTGTGTTTAAATCTGCTACGCTCTTGCCTCCGCCAAGGCCGAAGACCTCTAGGAGGTTATGTTTTCACCGATGTTGGTTTGTTGGTTTGTTTGTCTATTTGTCTGTTTTCAGGATAACTCCAAAAGTCCGCATTGGATTTGAATGAAATTGTTTGGAGGGCTGGGGTGTGGCACAATGAACAATCGATTAGTTTTTGGTGGCAATCCGGATCATGATCCAGATTCAGGAATTTTTTTAAGAATTCCAATCATTCCGGACATTAACACCTCAGGGTATAACACATGCACAGTGTAACTGATGACGCATTGATGACGCATGACCCTGCCTCTTTCCTTCAGAGAGAGAGCGGGGCTGTAGATTCTGCATTTTTTCATAAGAAACTCTGTGAAATTACAGTTGACGGAGGTCCAGTGTTTTTTGACCTGACCTTCCCCCCCGACCTCCTGCCTACATGGTGTTTGTCACTCTTTATACTTCCAGGTTCATGATTACGTGGATTACATACAAATTGATTTCGTAGGATAGCCTATATACGAATTAAAGTGCATTTACTTTTCGTAGGTTACTTCTCTGAACGGTGTATGAGAACAAGAAACATGACCTGCCAATAAACACCCTTGAACTCTGATTGTGTCATTAGTTCGACCAGTAATAAATAGCTTGCAGATCTGCCCTGGAAGGTACCACATCTCTATATGGAAAAGAACCCAATGCCCCCACAAGCACAGGAAGCCTTCATCTCAAATAAACAAAGCGTGGAATGATGGGAGATCCCTATCGAGATACGTGCAGACGTACACAAGGAAGAGACAAAAAGCAAACAAAAAAATGCCACACAGTTTAGCGAAGGCAGACAAGCAGACACACGCCCTGACCTCCTCCTCGCTAAACAATCAGCCGTGGAATCTGCAAGACAAATCGCAGCACAAAGCCGAGATCAGTGGGAGCCATTCTTTTTTCAATCTGCTTGATAAATCAGCGAGGGAGGAAACAACTGGACACTGGTGAAAACTAAATTAAGATAGGCAGCTGTCACTGAGATTCAGGAGATTATCTTGAAATATTTGGCATTCGGAGGTGCTGGCGTGAGAAGACAGCCAGGAGATTACTGGTGAAGCATGTGACCTGTGTAAAGGCTGTAAAAGTAAGAATAAATGTGCAAAGAACTTTATTCAAACGTCACTGTTTGTTCTGGAGAAATGTGAATGAAGGTTCGAGACATTTTTCCTGCATGCAGTAATGTCGCCTCTCACTACATGCCGGATAATGAGCAGCTAGTCTGGCCCTTTGTATAATTTTGGATGGTAGTTTGTTATTGCACGACTGTGATTATGAATAACACAGAGGCTCACTCCTCCAGGAGTTTAGTCTATTCCTTCTATCCAGCGTTGAGCCAGGCAGACACCCAGATCCCACTGATTAACTGGGACACAGGAAGCCGGCATGTAAACACAGAGGAAGACAAGCAGGCTACTGTTGGGGCACTATATCTGTTTTTACGTGGCATATTGTGCTTTGTGAGCTATTGTTCGGCTTGAAACCTTTATCAGATGGTGCTTTGAGAAAGGAGATGAGCTGACAGTGGTGGGAAAAAAAAAACCCAAAAGCTTTGTTATGTCATGCTGATGTTTTGTTTGATACACTACCACTGTAAATGATGGCTGCATGTATAAACATGTGTTGTCAGTTTTAGCAGGTCACTTCATATTCCAATTTTTTCAATAATGTAGGTTTAAGACATTGGTGGAGGAAGTACTCAGATCCTTTACTTAAAGTTCCCTTTTTGTAAAAAGTGAGGTTTAAGTGCTATATAAATACTGTTAAACTATCAAAACGCTCAATATACGGAGAAATACACACATCCCGTATTCAGAAATTGTGCGTTTGAAACAAGCCATTAGGATTTCTGTCCATTTGTGATGTCACAAATACACAATATTTAGACCATTACGTGGTTTTAAACGTAAACTTTCTAAATGTGTCCCAGTTTATTTCCTGTTGCAGTGTATGTAAATAACATCAGCTGACAGGAAGTAAACATGGACCCAAGCTGTTGCCTAGCAACGCAAATCCGTTAAATGCACTAAAACAAAGCGTTATATTCAGGCAGACTGTATGAGGAAAATAAAGTTTTTTTTTATATTACAGCATGTAAACATGTTCTATTAGAAACACAAAATACAGGTATGCACATGAAAATGAGCACGATATGGGACCTTTAAGTATAAGTAGAAATACTAAGGTCTTAAATACTACATTACAAGTAAAAGTCTCTAATTCATAATGTTACTTAAGTAAACGTACAGAAGTATTATCAGCAAAATGTACTTGATGTATCAAAAATAAAAGTACTCATTATGCAGAATGGCTCTTTTCACAGTATTATGTTATTATAGAATATTATAATATTCTGTTTTTATCACTGACAAATACATGTAAGAGGATTTTAGTGTTGTAGTTTGTCAATGTGCACCTAATTGTAGATACTTTTATAAAATACTGGGTAGATAGTACAGTAGTGCATCATATCATATAAGCATATCATGTGTTTTTATATGTAAAAAGTAACAAGTATCTATGAGTGTTAAATAAAATGTAGTGGAGTGAAAAGTGCATTGTTTCCCTCTGAGATGTAGTGGAGTAGAGGTATAAAGTAGTATAAAATGGAAATACTCAAGTAAAGTACAAGTATGTCCAAATAGTAATTAAGTAAAGTAATAAATAACATTAAAATACTATTTTAATCCTTAATCTGGTTTCAATCTGTGAAAACACTCAAATGTTTCATGTTTAATTTAGGAAATTTCATTACAATTTGTGTTATTACAAAAATGTAACGACTATTCTGTGGAATTGGTACTATCATTTTTAATGTTTAACTACATTTTACTTATAGTAATTGTTCACTTTTACTTCAGTTAAACTTTAGATGCAGATCTTTTTCATGTAATGCAGTATTTTCTCCATGTTTGTGTTACTACTTTGACCTAAGTAATCTGTCCAAATCAATTCATCTTTTAACAGAGCAAACTTAAGCTTCTCAACATCACTTTCAGCAAGCAACAATAATAAATGATGAAGGGATTTGTCTTGATGCAGACCTATATTGATTACTGACACACACACACACTAGGAGACTAAGAGACATACACTCCCTCTAAATCTCCATTTTGCTAAATTTCCCTGCGCTGATAAATTCCACAAGTCAGGGAGTGAATGAATGCATCCCTATATGTCACCCCCTCCCTTTCCTGCCTGTGGTCTTCTTCCTGTGTGCGACTTCTGCATCTCTTAACGCCAACAGATCCCCTCTCCCACCCGAGAAGCTAACTATTTTTATTTAGGTTCACTTTAACGTAGCCGGCAGATTTATGTGAGGAATCCAGTGGGCTGTTTGAATCAGGAAGCTGAGGGGATCAGCGGGGGAACTAACGTACACACACACATGCAGAGAGAGCTGTGTATACACGTGGATGAAACACTTAACACATAACACGCACATTCACACGTACAGGAAACGCTAAACTGCAAATACCGACACAACGACAGATATATATTTACACACACACACACACACACACACACACACACACACACACACACACAAACATGTGGAGGAAAGCCATGTACACAAGACGAGCATTCACGCATACAGGAAACACTCCACCACAAATAGCTGGACACACACACACAGCTTATGAGCCCTGATGAAGACAAGTGTTCTATCAACAAGTCCAACTCCAGTATCATTTCCTTCCTGAGGTTCACCGCAAACATTACAGGCCTGCTGGCTCATTCGCTGCATGGCAGGGTTGCTAATGGGGTTGCCAGGTTGGTGGGAGGTAATGCGCTGGATACCCACGTGGCGTGGGATGGCTGGGAAAGACACACACACATCCTCAGACACACACATAAAGATTAAGGTAACTCCGACACATGCGGCGAAACATGCTTGCAGAAACATACAAAGACCCCAACATGCTGCCACAGGACACTGAAACATGTACATGCACATGTACACACGTACACACACACGCTTGGAGGGAAAGCCCAGAGAGGAGGCTGAAGAGATTAGTTTATCATCCCCGGTGCTGACAGATCCCGCTGATGTGTGACCACAAACCAAACAACCATCAATCTCTTCGCTGCAGGAGAAGCAGGACGGACGAGAGGACGGTGAAGAGTTTTGCATGTGAAGGTCTAAACACTCAGGAGTATTTAGTTTGAGTTAGAGTGAGTACACACACACTACTCTGGAAAGGCCTGAGTGAGGTTATTCATCAGAAAAAGGGCAGCTGTGGATTTTACTGTGAGTTGACGGTGAGAGAGGAAATTCTGTTGCACGTCCACTTTAACTGTGGAATGTGTGTGTGTGTGTGTGTGTGTGTGTGTGTGTGGTGGAGGATATGAGATCAGATGTAGAATTTATGCTGGCCTTTCACTTTGGCAAAGGCGTGTGTTTGTATGTGTGTAAGGAGGTTTGGGAAATCCTGACAGTCAGTAAACTGCACACAGCCCACTGGTGTTTACCAACCTGGGCGCCCTTGTGATGCTTAAATACCAAAGCACACCAAATGCAGAAGAGAAGAAAACAAAAAGTAATGTTGATCAGTCCAGCTGTCTCTGTTTAGGAAACTTTGTATTCACTTTACCACCTGAAGGAAATGATGACAAAACAGACACCACAATATCATTTTGGAAAATACAAATGGTTCAATCTAACTATACAGCAAGGAATCTGTCTGTTCGTCTGTCTGTGTGTGTATGTGTGTGTGTGCTTCTCATATATCGAGAACTGTTCATCTGATCTACTTTACACTTGATGGGTGTATTGCTAGGGATCCAAAGGCCCTGTTCAGACCTGGTATTAACATGCGTCCTCAGTGATTGGATCACAAGTGGACAGCTTTAAGTACAGGTGTGAACACACTCAAGACGCATTGAGGGCGCATTGAAATCGGATCTTTCAGACCACGTTCAGAGGTGGTCTGGGCCACATATGACCACATTCTTTTGGCAGTGTGTACGCAAATGTGTCCTGGGCCACATTAAGGACCGTCTACTCATCTGATGACCAGCTGGGATCCGCGGTATCACCGCGCCCCCTTAGGTGAATAAACAGGCAGACGCCTGCGCTTGTCAGCATGGAAACGGCCTCTGTGCTCTGCTGTATTCTGTCGGTACAACTGTATTTTATTATAGATATATCTTATGTATAGGCTACATATCTACAGACTATCAGACTAGGCACGGGAAGTGCATTATTATCATACTGTCGGAGATGTGTCGGTGTATTTGTTCCGCTGCTTTGCGCGGAGCCTGCCCGTTCTCTGTCCTCCCCGGCTCTCTGGAGCGCTGTGCCCCGCTGTTGTCTGGCAAAAGCTGCGGTGACGGCGGCACAGAGGTCCCAGGGGACTGCCGGTACAATAACCTTTTATTTTGATGTTAATACAATGTACCAGAATTCACGAATATGTAGGATACAACAGCTGCTGTATTAACCATGTGTTTACTACATGTTTATTTGCATATAGAGCGGGGAAGTGAGATCGGATCATAAGTTGTCACGCCACAAATGGGCACTGCACTAGTGGTTTAAAAGCAGAAAGAGGGTCCATCCTAGGTGGATCATGGATGGACCGCTAATGTTCCATTATGTCAAATATATAAAATGGAAAAAAAAAACATTTTTCAAGTGTAGCAAATTTCCAGCACAGCACTTTTATTTGGAGGGTCTGGCTGCAGGGTGACTATCAGATGTCCTCTAGTAGCAACAACTGAGAAGGAGCAAGCCACCTCCAGGGGTGGGCCGAATATCAATACTATCAAAACTAAGTCTTGATCTGATTACCAATATTTGCATCACACAACACAAAATGATCCATGTCTTTCCTCTACATTGAATTCATTTTTATTTCATTAAAAGGCTCAAGAAACCGTCTCTGCAAACACCCCTCTGTTGGTATCTTATGACAAGACGTTAACAGCAAGGGTGTCCCTGACCCCGCATACTCATGGACCGGATATCACATACCCAGGGTCTTTCAGAGTGTGTTGGCATCTCTGATATTTACAACGATGATGATATCCTTTTTGACGTCTTTGGACTGTAACCATAGATGTGTGCTGGAGCAATGTGCAGCTAAGTATGATGCGGTCAGATTGAGGATCAAAACCTCCAGGTTTCGGATGAGATAATAGGTTGATTTCTTAATACAGGTGAGGTGGGAGCGGCTTCATGCATCTAAGGATCTTATTCAGTGGTAAAAAACAGATGACACTGACCACATGGTTTGGAGTATTAGCTGTAGTGGAACTTTGTATGAGTTGATGATATGGACAGAATTTGATCTTTTAATCTATACATGCCCATTTTTACGTGTTCCATATGTCAGCATGCGCCTGGATTCCTGCATGTGTTCCTCAGTGTGTGTCCAGCCACAGCAACAGACGGCCTAATAATACGAGAACAGGCCGAGAGGAAGGAGTAGCCCCCCAACACGTCCGCGTGGTGAAAGCACCTCTTCAGCACACGGCAGCTGTTCACATTTCCTGCGTATTGGATGTCGAGCGGTGGCTATCTCTCATTTGCTGAGTGCATTATTAACAGATGGACTTCCCGCTCTGCGCTAATATTGGGAAATGGGAGAAATGTGGAGAGCGCTGTGGACACACACATGCACACACCGCCACATCCCTTGAGCAGCTGCTGCTGCTGCTCAAGAAATGCGTGTGTTGGTGTGTGTGTGTGTGTGTGTAGATATTTACTGCTCAGTCAGTGTACCCTCTGTTTGTGTGTTTCTGTGTGTGTGCATGTACATGTCTGTGTCGGCCTGTGTGGGCCAGCTATGTGGCAGAAGAATTCCCCTTTGACCTTATCCCCGCTTCATTGATTCACATGGAGTGATTCGATTAGCAGTAAATGCATGACTGTCAGCACTGTACGTTCAGCTGCAAGGAAGCAGTTGGATGACACCGTTTGTGCTGTCATATTGAATTTCGCCACGATAAAGGGCTGTTTCACCAGTTTAAATCAAATGACTAATACGCCACAATAGTGACTGGAAATTAGCAGTGGTCTCGCACAGGAAGTGGTGAGTTTCCAGCAGCAGTCAGGAGTAGCCTGTTTGGGATTAAGAGTGAGCAGCAGTCGCTTTTGATGGCTCTTGATGGACACATCATTGTATTCTAACTCCTTTAGGACTTTTTAGGCTTGAATATGGGTCGGATTATTAGTTTCAGCCCAACTTCCCTTTTCTCTGCTGCTTAGATTCTTTGAGAGTTCCCCTCAAACAGCATAGATTCCCCCCCCAATCTAACTGTCTATACAGCCCGTTCTCATACCCAGGGCGTCAAATACAGATGCTTTGTCATGGCCGTCGGCATTTGATACCGCCGCACAAGGCATCCTTTCACGGTGGTAACTACAATGTAAACCCATCCGCAGCAACAGTAAACACACAGTGAAAGTGCTGTGGTGACGTATTATAAAGAGCGAAAAGTGAAACACTGGGCTGGCGGGAGGGGAGGTTGATAGGTCCAACAAAAACAAAGCTTTCATTCCGGAGACCGCTGTTCGTGTCCCGTGCCTTATGATTCACTTTCACTTTAAAATCAGCCGTTTTTTTTCTTGTCCCGTGTTCACAACGTCAAGTCACATTTTCACTGTAAAAACGTAGTCATTTTAAGCCCAACCATGTTGTTTTTTCCTAAACCTAACTATAGTGTTTTTGTTGCCTAATCCTAAACAAGTGTTTTTGTTTAATTCACAACATTAAGCAACCGCAACCGAAAAGTGACACCAAAGGGTCGGACAGAGTGTCAGTATGTGACGAGTTGATCTCTATGTACTATAAATGGCCATTTCTTTGGCGTAAGTGATTCTGACTGCACTTTTTTTTTAGGGGGGATTTTGGAAGCTTGTGTTAATTTTCTCCTCTATCTACTGTGGCTTGGATTGGTCCTCATTTGTACGTTGGTTTGGACAAAAGCATCTGCCAAATGACGAAATGTAATAAAAATCATTAGAATTACGCAACAATATAGTTAGGGTTACGGTCAGGACCAACAACACGGATTGACAGGTGATCTGTACCAAGTACAGCACAGCAGTGAACACTTTGCAACACATATTAGAGACGATATCTACTTCTTGACTACCTGTGTTTCTGCTTTATGCCTGATAAGGAAACTAGTGATTACGAACTACTGTTTACTGAGGTAATAATTCAAGTGAGAAGTAAGCTAATTTTCTCAGAATTATATACCTCTTTTTGTGACCTCTTTTTGTATATATCTCTTTTAGTCACCCCCTGCTGGCTATTAGAAAGAATGCACGTTTAAGGCACTTCCGCATTGGCTTCAATTTTCAGACCCACAAGCTGCTGCCTGGTGAAAACCAGCAAAACCACTATCATGGCCCACGAATGATGTGAATTTAATACTGTTTGTCTCAGGTCTGAAAGAAATAAAGACATTTCCAAAGAGTCCGCTTCAGTCTCCTTCTGTGGTTGTGGCAGTCCATTATTGAAATTATCCATGTACCCAAGTCTCATTATCTCCTGCATCCGTCCTTTGGCTTCTTGAACTTAAACTGGCATACAGTCACTGGCAAAGGATGACTCATGACACTCTTCGTTCCTATGAACCTTCTCTAACCCATTTGTCACCTGGGTATATGTAAACACAACCAAGCACTTCCTCCGCGTTGCCATTCCTAAATGAGCTACTCATTGAGGAGGACATAAACCAGGCTGCTTCCTGTGTACCTCAAGCAACCTATGATGGCACAGGAACAACACCGAGTCCAGGTTTATCTGAAGTGTCTCCTGCCATCCATAGACGCATTTGTTAACTCAGCCAACCATCAAGAGTCCCTGACAGTGGAACGGCACACTAAGAGCAACGCTTTCCGCTTCCTCCTTTAAAACAAACAGCTGCGGTAGAAACAGAGGAGAGTTATGGGAGTGAGTGTTTGATAAAAGCTGTCTCTTGGTGCAAATTTGTACGGTTTGTTTGGATTGAACTTTCAATAGCAGAAAACTTACTTCTGCCCACCTGGTGGCACTGATGACAAGTATTAAGAATAACTAAATGTTCTCACTGATGGTCTTGTTCACTGTTACGGCTGTATGTGTTCCCTGTGCCGCTGTCTCTTTTCCCTCTCCAGTAGCTCTGCCCAGGTGTGCTGCGTTGCTCAACGTGGTGTCCAGGTGTGCTGCGTTGCTCAAAGAGGTGCCCACGTTTGCTGCGTTGCTCAACGAGGCCTGGGAAGGAAGTGCTTAAAAGCTCCTGTGCCAGTAGCAGAAGGGAGAGGTCTCTGGTGTGGGGACTGCTGGTCTTGCTGCGTCTCAGCCTATGATTTTGTATTGTCTTGTTTGTATGTCTTTGTTAATAAGTCCTATGGATTTGAATGTTTTAAAGGTGTTTTCTGTGGTTGATTCAGAACAATGGTGGAGTGTTGTTCGCCCCATAAGGCTGCCCAAGGTTGGGGCATAACATTTACTTATGAAGGTCATATACGTAGAGGCATCAGTATTAAATTGCGTTCCTCGCAATAACTTAAAGCAAATTCTGACTGAATGTGATTTGTCTAATTTCTGGCTCAGTGACAACATTACTGTAATTGGTTGTACCTAGCTAATTAGCAGGGGTAGAATGAAGAGAATGAAATCATATTTATGTTAAACAGGAGTAAGATTAATTTAGGCAACATAAATTACATACAAGCTATTTCTACTTTAGGGCCATCAACACCGGAATCCCAAACTTTCCAGTTCAGCAGAACGCTTCATTAACTTCTCAGACCAAAGACTCAGCACAGCAACACACCATCTTTGCATTCACATCCAAAGGCACTCGCAGTGTAACCATATTTGCTCCTAGTAGTGACTGAACTAAACACACATGCAGTGTATAAAACTGTATAAAACAAAATGTCTCACACAACAATACCAGTGATAGAAACATGCATAGCCAGAGACTGGTGTCCATAAACCTTCTGCTTTTGGACCCTGACTTGTGAAATGTATAAAGAGTTTTATGTGCTGCATTTTAAAAGGTCCAAAGATTCACTCGGAGCAGAGAAGCAGCTGATGTTGTTGGTGTTCTCTACCATCTAATCAGGTCAGCAGAGTTAAGGAGGGACTGCTGCAATGTTTCTTGCAAACATAGATGCTCACCTTAAAGTTTATAACTCACTAAATCTACTCAGTATAGTGGATTTTTGCTGTGCAGACTTTGAAATGCTTCTTGTATGCTCGGCTCTGACTGCCAAACTCTCTTTGCTATATATTGTGGATCATTTGGGAGCTTTGATTGTCATACTGCCTCTAGATGCCAAAACAGTTATATAACCAGATGAGTGCAGTGTTTTATCGCTCCCTGCCATCTACATAAACAGTCTTTTCAGGAGACCTAATATGTCCCATGGCCTGTTGGCAAGGCGACAGCGGTGCCAGGGTAATAACTAACTGAATGAAGGCCTGGGCCCGGCGCTGGCAGCGTTGTGGTTAGCGAGCCCGGAGTCCTGTGCCAGCGGCCCTCTTGCTGTCCCGAGAGGCTGCCAAATCATAACCCTCCTTCAACAAATGCAGCGTGACGCGGGGATCCATCTTTGTGAGCGCGGTGGCGCCGGGGACCGACTCAGCGGGGCCTGGCCTGTCTCTGTCCCCGCTTTGCGTCTACGGTTCGTACAGGACTGTCAGCTGCATGCTTAACACGCAGCATGTCAGGGCCAAAAACAGCAACACATGTCAGGATGAGGAATGTATTGTGTCTGTATTTATTATGTGTGTGGATTCCTGCACATACACATTGGCTGGCTAAACACATCTTAGTCATTATTCTTCCTACAATTAATGTTAATTTTTCATTTAATTCATTTTTTAAGAGCCTTCAAAAGATTTGTAACACACAGTGATGCTGCATTACTTCTACTACCAGTATACCCTTAGTGACTACATGTATGTGCATACTAAAAAGAGGATAGACAAAAAGAAAAGATATTTTAAATAAAATCAAAAATGAAAGAGTGTTAAATAACAAGTCCAAGGACAAATCAGGGATGGAGCAAAAAACAACAACAAATCAGTCCTGAATCAGGCTGCCAGTGTAGTGAAGGCAGCAGTGGGGCAGTATGGTGTTGCTGAAGAGTTAACACTCATACTGCATAATGTTTAAAGGGGACATATCATGCTCATTTTCAGGTTCATAGTTTTATTTGGGGTTTCTACTAGAACATGTTCACATGCTTTAATGTTCAAAAGACACATTATTTTTCTCATACTGTCTATCTGGATATACCTGTATTCACCTTCTGTCTGAAACGCTCCGTTTTAGTGCATGTCTCTTTAAGTCCCCCTCCTGAAAAAGCCCAGTCTGCTCTGATTGGTAAGCATATTCCGGTCTTTCGTGTCTGCGCTGTTGCTGGCTTCACAGCGCCACCGCAGCCGGGGACTAACTGTGTGTGTGTGTCAACCAAGCCCCCAGGAAGAGCGCCGGTCGTCGATCCCGACTTCCGTAGTGGCCAAACGGTGGTACTGCAACTTCCGTATCAGTCAGTTGATGCATTGGGCCCAAAAATACTTTTTCCCATAGACTTTCATTGGGAAAGAGATGTCTGTAACTCAGCAGATAATTTTTGTTTAGGTGAATCAACTTCCCAGTATGAACACTCTAATAGCCCTTATTTAAAAAAATAAGTTTTTAAAGTTGTAAAACGCACTAATAGCTGAATCCAGAGTTATTTCCCTTCCTTACTTCATGTGAGTGAAACCCAGACTGAGGCTGGAGCGCAAGCCGTGGCGACGGCGTGACGTTGGGACCCCGTGACCAAGTCATGTGACCAAGCGGACGCTACTCCGCCAATCATCTCGGACACTACTCCGCCAAGATCCGGGTACTTTTCCAGACGGAAGTCGAGCCATTTACGCGCCACTGAGCAACTCTCATAGGAATGACCGGGGCCCCACCTCCAACGCTGTATTCAGTTCTTTTAATACATCCATGGTGTCAACTACACAAACTTTAGCAGCACTTCCACCGGTGACTGTATAGTTGTGACATCACAACCTTACGGAAGTCCTGACGGCTCGTTCAAAGGCACCGTTTCTGAATACAATATGGGACCTTTAACTAAAGGTAATTGTGCTTCAAGGTTTAATGCAGTGGTTCCCAACCTGGGGTTCAGGACCCCTTAGGGGGGCATCAAAGATCACGGGGGTGCGCCAGAACTTGTCCGCTCTGAAGTTTGCACATGTATAATTAAAATCATAATAATACACATAATGGATCATTTACACAAACATCTGTATATAGAACTATTTAAAAATATGTATTGTTTTGCTCCTTAGTAGCAAAATCTAATGAAAGATTTTGCTTCAGTCCATATTTGTTGGCGTTTAGCTTTTCAAAAACAACATTTTCACTGCAGTCAAAAACCTATTTGCTCTCCCACGTGATGCCCACAAAGGGAGGCCTGCACCTGTATTAACCGGGCGGTCAGCTTTTCTTAGATACAAAATAGGTTGGGAACCACTGGCTTAAAGGATATGCTTCCTCTGTGAGGAAGAGAGCTCCCTTCTTGTCCATAAACTTTTAAAATGCACAAATGAGCCACACAGCTGCACAAGGTGACATGTTCCTTCACAGAAAGCGTTATTCCACAGCTTAAAAGGTAAAAGCAGATAAAAGAATGGATTATTAGGTCTACTGTCACGGGGATAGGAAGAGGCATAATTTAGCAATATTTCATAAATGAAAATAATTGGACTGGCTTGACTTGTTTACAGTATCAAGGTGCAACTGGGTCTAAAGTCACATCTAGGTAGAACTTTAAGAGGTCTGATTGAACTGTATATAGAAAATATAGAAATAAATAGGGAAAAAAAGTTATTTAGGCCCTGATTTCATTATGTTGGTTTAACAAATACAGTGGAAACCTCTTATAGTGATCACGTCCGTCCGGGCCAAATTAATTACTATAAGTGGATGATTATTATAACCACATTTTTTTCTTTTTCTTTATTTTTCACGCAGATTACCATTTGTACATTTATTACATGAATATGAGTCATGAAAGGGACAGCTTCACCATTTACTGAATTTAATTGAAAATACAGTGCAGCTGTTTCAAACTCTGTTCAAATTATTGCAGAAATTAAATAATTTTGACGGTGTATATACAATATAATACAGTACACTACTGTATATAAAATATAGTTTACTGTAGTTCAAATTATAATTAGGCTATATACTCTAAAACAGTATTGTAATGTTTACAAAGTATTTGCAGATAAATACGCAAAAGATGCATAAAAATGGGATGGTAGCACCATTGTGTCATGTCTCACTAAACAAGGCACGGATTAGCAGTGGTTTAATAATTTCAGCTCCGACGGTACACAGCAGATTAAATCCCTGCACATTAAAACCTGTCTTGTAGAGGACAGGTGAGTCGACTGTAATTACAGGTTTTAGCGACACTGAGGGGAGTAAACTTGCCACGGGGCTAAATGGACAATTGATCAACCTGAATCAAGGTGATTAATGAACAATTGGGTGTTTCACAGTTCACCTGATCTCCAGCTGCCACTGAAGGAGGACCTGCCATGATGGAGAGGACTTTCCAGGGCAAACAGACAGGTGTTTGTTCCTCTGCACCTGTCGTCGGTTTTCTTAGTGTGCCGTTTATGTACAGTATGCCTCTTCTGGTTCGACTGTAAGCAAGAGCTAAATTTAGATCAACAATAAGGAGAGTTGGGTCGCTCTGAAATGAAGTGTTCAGAATGTAATGCGGGTCTCCTGTAGCGTTGCTCTGTGAGGATCGAAGGCATGCTCTTATTTTCTTTTAATTTTCCAGCCACCAAACGTATAGCTTTATCTTCTTTAACTGTTACTTTAATTCCTTAGAAAATAACAAGATTTAGTCTTTTGACACGGCGGGTAAATAAAAATGAGCTGTCATTTTAAAAAGGGTAACTGCATTGTATCCCATCTGTGACACCGTACGCGATACCAATTTTAGATCCGTCTATAATTTGATTCGATGTAATTACCCCGAACCATTTTGAAGGCGTATCATTCTGAGCTCTCATTTCTTCAAACCAGTTTGTCATGCTACCAAGCTTCACACTGATACTCGTAGCATTTATGGCTAAATTTAAATTAAGCCGTATTGCCCTGGGATATAGCAAGATTGAAGATACTGCAAAACCTCCTTTTGGTGCTTTCTTCCAAAACCACATTTAACATTTTTCATTTCGACATTGAAGACTTACCCTGTAGCCCTCCATCCCACCTTAAAGCTCCCCATATTCCCAGCAAGCATATACTCCCAGAGTTCCTTGCTGATCTGGTGGGTTTCATACCAGGTCCTGCGGCTCCAGGTGATTGGTTTGTCCCTCCTGGGCAGCTCTGGAGGCATGTGACTGTGGCAAATCCTGCCGTGTGCTCACCTACCTCATACGGAACCACAATAATAGAGGGATATCTCTTCTGAACATTATGGAGGCTTCGATGAGCTAATTTGGCTCCCTTGCAGACAGATTAGGAGGGAGGAGAGGAGCAGTTATAAAAGGGAGGAACAGTGAGAGAAAGATGGGTTTAGAATTCTATAGGCAATTTGATAGTTTCCATGTCCACATAGGCACGTGGGTCTGTGTTAGCTACATTAGCATCTCTATTTTGAATTCTAGTGCACATGTGTGTAACGCGTCTGCATAGGCAGATATCAGATAACACAGAGTACCAGACAGTGGAGGATGCTGTCATGTTAGCTGTGTCACACATTAAGAGAACTGGATACAGCGTTGGAGGCGGGGCCCCGTTCATTCCTGTGAAAGTTTGCTCAGTGGCACATGATGACAAAACGTACTGGGAAGTTGATTCCCCTCAGTTACAGACGTCTCTTTCCCAATGTAAGTCTATG
Organism: Sebastiscus tertius; assembly: GCA_916701665.1. Taxonomy (NCBI): domain Eukaryota; kingdom Metazoa; phylum Chordata; class Actinopteri; order Perciformes; family Sebastidae; genus Sebastiscus; species Sebastiscus tertius. The sequence continues at coordinate 10,667 of CAKAOH010025482.1, read as the reverse complement.
GAAAAAAGTCTTTTTGGGCCCAATGACATCACGTGATGGACATGGAAGTTGTAGTACCACCATTTGGCCACTACGAAAATTGGCATCAACGACCCGCGCTCTTCCTGGAAACTAACCAAGCATGCAGCCTGAGCTGGTTCACGAGGATGCAATGATAATTTTGCTCTGTCACTTCGTGGTCTGATCTATCTTAGTCTCAACCTCAAATGGTTGTTTACTCTGAAACAACTTTATGACTGGATTTTCTAATTTAGGAGACTCAGTAGAGGATACACTGATTACTTTGGGTCTCTTTTTTTTAGATTTGTTGATGGCATAACATTATATCAGTAGTTCAGGCTTGTTTTGTCAACTCAGGAACATTTCTCAGATCAAACCACTTGGAAAAACTTGGAAACTGTCATTAATCACATTGAATATTGTAATGCCCTTTTTACTGGCATTACCAACACATCTTTCTCATGTCTGCAGCTTGTTCAAAACTCTGTTCCACCTAAAATCCTAGCAGCGAAGAAAGACCAACTCATTTCACCCACCCTCGGGATCCTACATTGTCTTCCAATTACTATAATATATATGTTTTTTTTGTAATTTTTTTGGATCTAATGGGCCACGCCACTGATTTTATTGTCGAGCTGTCAACAGTTCCGTCATTTAAATCTCATTTAAAAGCTCACTCATGCTTTTAAATGAGCCCGTTTTACTAACATAAGTTAAGTAACTTAACTTTACCTGATAATTCTCTAATGTTTAACTCTTTTAATCCTTAAAGTTGTATTTTCTTCGTATTTTTGGCAAGCTGTTTAGTCGTTCTATTCCCTAATTATTTTACCTTATTTTTTGCAAAGCTCTTTGTAACCTTGTTTTGGAAAGTGTACCAGGTATATACATAAAACTGTACCATTATTATTATGATGATGATATTGACGAGATAAAATAATGCTGCCCTTACAAATAGAATTAGTACCCTCCCTCCCCACCCTCCATATTAAATGTGGGTGGGAAAAGAGAGCAGTACTTGTCCCTCCATCATTACCACCACTGAGGGAGGTGACCCTTAATCTCCAACTCCAGCTGCTCAGTGGCCAACACATCTGACACTATGACAGTTAAATAAAGGTTTAAATAATAAGTTCATACACAATAAACTATAATGTGGTACAGCCTCTTTTTTTAAGCGCACACACACACCGATACTCAAAGTAAGTGAGCCCCAACACTTCCCTCAGCTTCTGCTGTACTGACTCACTCTTTCCCTCGGCCCAGTGAAGATACACAGCGGGACAAAACAATCCTAGGCTGTGACCCTCAGTGTGGAGAGAGAAAACAGATGCTGCTGCTGCTACGGGACAGAGACGCATCAACACTGAGGACAGCGATGTTAGAAGACTATTATCCAGTGTGATTAGTCCCTGAGGGAGATGGGTCAGGTCGGTCAACCGCAAGTGGGACATCTGCATCAACCACAAATCAATATCATGCCAGGGGTAACATCTAAAAGAAGGACAGGACTATCTTCTCAGTGAGGAGGCAGGATAGGAAAGACCAACGGCATGCACTTAGTCACCATTGTATTGTCATGCAGCCCCCTCTAGTGGGTAGATTACAATATTTAAAAAAAGTTCTGTGTAAAAGATTTTGCAGAATTTACAAACACGTCATTATCCATAATTGAAATCAGAAAATGAAATTCACACCATGAATGCCGCATCATGAAAGTTTATAGCCCAGTGAAATTAATTCTGCCCGTCACCTACTCTGCAAGGGAGCCCGTTTTTTGGGGAAATCCTATATCCTGCCTGATGTCTAAACTCCAGATTTGTTCCATAATAAACAAGTGTGCGTGAGTTAATGAAAGACAGATTGCTCTGCTGAAGGCATTAAACAGGACGGGAAATGATAGGATCCGTACCCATGAATTTTCTCGGCCCCAGAGGGAACCACTTTATGGTGATTCCTTTCACAGGCCGAGAGCTGGAGGCTCCATTATCACCTTCCTGGATTAAGCTGTGACTGCTGACAGGCACACGGGGTGCATAAATGTCAGAGCATCGGGCTGCTGCTCTGTGGGTCAGATTGAGGCTTCGCAAAATGCTGACTGAAAAGTGACAGGTTTATGAGAGAGGGGCCCAAAAGAAAAGCAGAACATGGGTTGGTTATCAAGTTGCCGTGTTGCAATTTGCGGCAGTGATCAGCAGGGATGATTGTGTGTCTTTCTTGGGCATTTTTTGAGACTAACAGGGCACGTTTTAACCACATTTTTCAGTCTGACAGAACCTCTATCTTAATAAATACACCGAATCAGACAGGTTTATGCCCGTAACCACGACCTGGAGCGCCTTTTTAGGCTCCAAATCTATTTTCTTCTGATTACACGGATAACTACAGTGATTGAGCTGTGAGCGTTGCCAAAATGTCTGAGAGCATTATAGCCTACAGAAGCTGAACATAATGCTTTCACTGTGTAGAAAAAATGTGATGTTGTGCAATTGGTACATTTGGTTTGCTGTGAAGACAACTGACAACCGACATCTGCTGTTTAATCCAGATAGGGCACCTGGATAAACTTCTAATCTTAACCCCCAGTTCTATCCCTAACCGTTATACAATGGAGGGCAACACCCACCAATATTGATGCATCATGTCATGTGACCCTTGTTATTTGACGTCTCCAAAATGTGAACTTTTCAGGATCTAATAATCAGATTTTTTTGAGCTCAGTGAGTGATATTGTGTTTCTTCTGAGATAATGCAATAGGTTCTCCGACAGAGTTGTTAAGGAGATTTTTTTTAACCCCAAACCAGACATCAATTAAGACAAATATCACACAAAAAAATGTCCCCTGGCACACTGATATGATAGTCTACAAGAATCCTGAAAACACAACAATTCAAACTTTTTTGAAAACTATTTAAATATTCAGCCTTATATCAAAGCTAGCGTTGGTAATGTATTTTAGAGAAATTTTTTGTTATATTTGTGGAAATATCATTACATCCCAACAGCAATCAGTAAATCAAATGCTCTGACAATAAAAAAAGAGAGAAAAAGGTATATGTGGCTGTTGCAGGACTGTAATAATCCCGTCCAATCATTTGATTGGATGGACGACCTACCTGCATGTCTACCTGTGTGCATTCTGCCTGTTCACTCATTGCGTGTCACCGTGGAGTCTTCCACAAGCTTGACAGCTGTGAGTACTAACAATAGCCGTGTTTCGTCGTTTACGTTCATATTGATAATGATTTGGGGAGAGTGGCTTTGGAGGTAAAGTAGAATTATGGTAGAATGATGGAACACATTTCTCCAAAGTGTCCCTGTTGAAAGGTGCAATATGTCAAAGAAACAGCTTCACCATCTTTAACATAAACTCTTGACTGCGGTCCAGACAGAAAGACAAGATTCTTCCTTTTCCTGGATGGCCACCGACTAGACAGGCCTTCTTCCTCGGGACAGGGACAAGGTCAGTCCTAACCTCAGTAATCATTCTGGCATCATTACTGAACATGGATTATTTTTACATGGCCATGGGACAAAGGTCTGGGACACAAAAAAAACTGAAATATGTTATCATTCTTAACTCATCTGGGAACAAATTTGATTTGTTTCGGGAAAGGCTGTGGTGGATAAGAACAAGGGAAATAATAAAGCTGTGTCTCTGTGTCTAGAAAGAGACGGGACAGACAGACAGACTGTATTTTTGCTTAAGTGTTGAAAGAGAAGAATTGTCTTGAGGTTGTGTACACACAATGTAAGCGTGCTTAATTTTCTGTGACAGCCTCTGTACTCGTGGTGACCCCTTTCCCTCCGTGCTAAAGAAAGCTAATCCTCAGGTTAACATTTTGGACGAGAGCCTTTTCTCTCTGGCAGTAGCAAACTGTGCTGTCCACGCCAGCCATGTAGCAAAGGCAAACAAACACCACATGGGAGCCATTTCAGGGGCACAACCAGGCGAAATGAGTCTTTAATAACACTCTGCGGAGGGCCTTGTAATTGCAAGCGAGTGGAACATTTTCTAATTATAAGCGCTCGCAGGCACACACTCATTTCTTGCGCCTTCTGTAGCCTAGCATGCCCCGTTAGCCCGCAGCTAGCCGTGCGGCTGAAACCACATGAGATGTTGAAGATTGCAGGCTGGCAGAAGTTGTTTTGCTCGGGTTGGGTTTTTAAGTCAAGGTTGGTTAGCTGAGTAAACACTATGTGAAGTGGGCAGGGCGTATGTGCAGCGAGATTCTAAACAAAATCAAGGAAAGTACAAATTTCCCTTGTGTTTGGCACGAGTTTGAAGTTGTGTTGTTTCTGGTTAGCAATTAGAGGATGTGACTGTCAACGTAATTATAACTTCCTAATTGCGGCCATTCTGTTCCAAGTTGGATCCCAGTTTGGAAAACAGATTTTTTCTTTCTTTCTTTCTTTCTTTGCTGTATTTCCTACCAGAAATTCCAAGAATATGTTTGTTTTTAGGCAATTCCACCACAAGCACTTATTTGAATTAAACCTGTTGAACTTGCAAAGCATGTTGAATAATGCTTTTTTTTTTTTTGGATTCCGTGACATGCTCACAGAGTTCAGCAGGGCAGATATTTGCAGAGGTTAAATGTGGGTCATCTGGTTGTCTCTCAAAGTATCAGGATGAAAATAATCTGAATAACAAATTTCACGTGAGATGGTCAAATTTGATCAAAATGTGCCATGATACAGATGTATCTCACCCAATGTCCTCAGGTGCCTTCATCTGATGCACACAGTTATGTAAAGAAGCATTTTCTTGAGTCGGGTTTATGCTTGCTGTAGTGTCCCCGGGGCGAGGGTGCGTGAGCCAAAAATGACATCATCATGTATTGTGCGTAAGTACCTCTGGATTTTGTAACTAGGCGCCCACTGGGTGTGCAGGGGCTTTTCAGACATGACTGCCACAATAACATAAAAGCAAATAACTTAAATAAAGAAGTAAAGTACTGTATTAGAAAAACGAACGATTTGTTTTTAAACGCTTTAAAAGCAGGAGATCTCGGTTTTGCAAACCAAATTAAATTGTTTACAGGATATTAAATCTTTCAACCCATTATGTTTCATTATAATACAATTAATACTTGAGTACTTTCTTTACAGGGATTGCCTAAAGGTGATGTCCATGAGATATATACAAGTTTGCAATTAATAACAATTTCTCCTTGGCATTGAGTTTGGTTTATGGCGTTTTGCTGGTCACACTTGTTGATTTCTTGCTTCTACACATAATATTTTGTTTGTACGCCCTCTGGCGTTTCGGAGAATACTTTAACGAAAAATGCGTTGAGCTTAAACGCCTTTGTGCATGCTTGTGTGCACGACATCTGGGCAAGGTCCGTGCCACGGTGCATCGCATGAGCATAAACAAAGTTTTTCACGTCAATAGCTTTTTCAACCCAAACAAAGGTATGCCAAAGCAAGCCTCATATTTTGGCTTCTTTACATCCCTGTTGAATATCATTATGCCATTCATGTAAAAATCATTTGGATTTCTTCAGTTAAAAATGTTTTGTCTTATTTACCTTTCCTCATACTAAGCTTTTAATGTCCCAGATAAGGATCTTTTCAGCAGCACTGACCCCTGGGCTCGGCAGATCTGGGTGAGAGCTGCGCCTCCTCGGGCATTACTGACCAGTCTACCCATACACAGATATTTAATATTAATATCTGCCTAAGTCTGGCTCTAAAGGAACCTTTATGGGCACAGAAGAGTCCTCAAAAGTTTTATTTTATTTTTTTCCCACTGACCAGTTTTTCTTTTTGCTGATGGCTGCTCCAGCTGTAACCTATCTTTGTGAACTCAGAGAGCATCCAATGACCTTGAACCCGTAGATCAACTGGTGTTTTATCAGTGACAGCTCTATTGACCTGGGGACTGAAAGTAGCAGCCTTCTTGTCTCAACCAGAGCTCCAGTGGCTGATCTGCTGTGACCTTTTGCCATCACAGCAATGCTGTAATTAACAACCAGACCTTAGGAGTGAATAGATGTAGGCCAAAACGCTAAGCAACCGGAGGAAACTTACCAGTTCAACGCCAACCACTCAAAAGCACCTCTGGGCTTCTTTCTGTTTGCCTCCTTTTTGGACAACCTCCAGTGCTAGCTTTTAATCTGGCAACAGATCTATGGTGTTTAGAAAAAAACATCAACTGCAGTTTCTACAGCCAGCTCTAGCTCTATCCTCAGTGGACTTGAAGTCCCTGAGGGAGAGATCACCGGGGTCAAAAGAAGAGCTATGGTGGTTCTTGTTGGGAAGATACCATTTTTTTTGTCAGCTTCTGTTTTCAGGGCTTCTTCAGGTGCTGTATTGTTTGGAAAGCAAACCTGTGAGTGGCTGATGGAACTGTGATCACCACAAAGAAAATAAGTTTGACTTCATTTCAGAAATCCAGTCCTTTATCTTTTTGGAGTCATGAAAGTACGAAAAACATGAGATCTTAAGGCCTACACTTCATTCCACAGAAAGCAAGCCAGAGGCTGCAGAGTACTGATCTACGTTACAGTTTCAGACTGACCTCTCACTGCTGTCAACAGTTCTCCTCATCTGCAGCGATCAAGGTTGGAGCCTTGAGACACATACACCTGCAAAAATCAAAATCTGTTTTTCAGAAAATATACATGCACAGTTTAAGACCTAACTGTCCATGTTTTTACAGTGTTTTGCTGTTTTCCATCGTTGTAAAACCTACAGATGTCGCTGCATCCCACAATCTCAGCAATAGAGCTGGTAAATAATATGTAATTATAACAATTGGACAATGATGGCAAAAAACTCTAAATATAAAAAAAACAACTTTTATGACTTCCCAAACCCTAAATTTCCACATGGTGATATCTGTAGGCCCCCATCTGCTTGTTCCAAGGATTCCAGGATGCAATAACAAGCTTAAATCGAGTTTAATATTCAAACCTACAGCGCCATTTTATTACTGTTCCATTACCTCAAATAGAAAAGTCTAGATGTCTTGCATATAATGTCAAAGAGTCTAGTCTGAGCAATACCTATTCTTTGTAGGTAAGAACGGCAAGTATTATACAGTATAGGGGGCAAGCATGTTTCTACAAAAAAGAAAAAAATGGTGGAGGCAAATGGCCGCCCACCCAGAGCCAGGTTCTGCCAGAGGTTTCTACCCGCTAAAGGGGAGTTTTTCCTTGCCACTGTTGCATAACAATGCAATGCTGATGGGGGTTCTCTTGTTGGGTCTCTAAATTATAGAGTACGGTCTAGACCTGCTCTATATAAAAAGCGTCTTGAGATAACTTCTGTTATGATTTGACACTATAAAAAAATAAATCTAAATATATTTAATTGAAAAAAAAGAACTTAAATTGTAAAACTGTATTGTTCTTTAGGGAATCCAAGAAAGTCAAGCCTATGCTGGATATCATACTGAGAACATCTGAAACCTGACTACAAAGCGAGTTCAACATACCCAGGGTATCTTCTCGTTATCTGGTTTAACTAACCCTAACAACCAAGATCCCGCTAAGCGGTCCTACGACGCTGGTTATAAACTCACTAAGTCAACCCAGGGTTTCTCTATCTGGCTTTGAGCGCGTTCACAGGAACGGGGCGGTGTTTGCATCATATGACCAATCACAGACATGGAGAAGTCTACAGCCTTGTAGACAGACAGGCAGAGCGGCACATTTTACAAAAGAAGAGCGAACTATATTAGACAAATACCAAGAAGTTAAACACATAATCCAGACTAAAAGTAACACAGTTGAAGTTGCTAAATGCAGGAAGGACGGCTGGCAAAAGAAAAAAACTCCCGATGTGTGAATGCGTAAATTAACAGACTTATTCATTTAACAGAACACTCAAAAGTCAGATATATCCGTCTAGATGGAGCAGTGGTACTGTATATAAATAGATTGCAGAAGTGTAATGGATGAATGGATTACACTTCATTATACCCTTTAGCAATGTCATGGCATGCATGACTATTTCAGCCTTCTTTCAGCTGCGTCCCGTCTCTGGCGATATGAAACGGACTTGAGAGCAAGTAAAAATATAAATATAAAAACATTATTAAAAGCGGTAAACACCCACAGCATAAATCCAGCTGTCCTTCTTGCATTTGTCAGTTTAAACTGTGTTGTTTTTATCCTGGATTAGGACTGTAACGTCTTCGTCTTATTGTAATATTATCATACGATCCGCTCACCAAGCTCTGATTGGTCAGTAGGTGGTGCTTTTATACATTTGTATGCTCCGGTGCAGGTTAGGTGTTCAGCATCAGTTACCATGGCGATCTACCCTGGTAAGAAGTGAACCACCTTTGTAGGACGGAAAACCCTGAAGGGTGAACCCTGAAGTTACCTCGATAACCGCAAGTCCTGCTTCCTAGTACTGGCCTCAGGTTGTCTTGGAGACAACAAACCTCCCGACAACACATACAATGAATGTATACGAATGTATACGATTTTAAGTGTGCATTTCCCCAACTGGTAAAATACGGCAGCTTGGTCAGTGGCCCTAAGCTTCAAACTATGACTTACACCTAATAACAACATGCATGGGTTTACATTGGAGTTGCAGGGTGCCTCCATGTGTCGGTATCGGAACGCCAAGGGGCACTTGAGATATTTGATGAGTTGGGAGTGAGTACCAGTTGTACATGGACAATTAATAAAGACGCAAACTTGTTACTGTGTCTCTGAATCTTCTTACCGGCTCTCATCAGCCAAGTCAAGTCATGTGAATCATGTTCAGGCTGAAACGTATGCATCATACGCATCATGGAGGGTAAAAGAATATAAATAGAGACTGTAGTGCAGCTGTATTGAGACATACAGTCTACTCACACACACAGAGAGAGAGAGGCTGCTTCTGGATGTCTTTAGCGTCTGCTAGATTTACAGTGAGGAGGTCGGCTGGAGGAGAATGTGTGTTTCTCTATGGGGGTGTGTGATGAATAGCATTTGGCTGGCACCCAGGCCAGACAGCCAGTGTGTTCTCCCCAGCCAGCCAGACAATTGTTAACATACAGCCCACCTGAGACCCCGAGCTCGTAAATTAGAGCCATTTAGCTGAGCTGAGCCACCTTTCAAACAGAAGCTGACAGACACAGCACGAGGCCTCCAGGCTTCCCCCATCTTTGTTTGTCTTTGTGGCTTCTTTCTTTCTTTCTTTCTCTTTCTTCTTTCTTTCTTTCTTTCTCTTTCTTAACTTCTTCATAGGAAGTTTTGACTTTATTTATCTTTTGATTTATTTCTCTTCTTTTTTTGTGTTGTTGCTTTAGTGTGTCTGTCGGTCATTTACATACAAATATCTCTACTTTGTTTTTTGTTATTGTTTCTCTCTCTCTCTCTCTCTCCCTCTCTCTCTCTTTCTCTCTCTCTCTCTCTCTCCCTCTCTCTCTCTCGCTCTCTCTCACACACACACACACACACAAACACACAATCTTGGCATGTGTCGGAGCAGCAGGAGCTGTGCTGGATGGAAACATTGAGAATTATGATTCCATACTTCCTCAACAAATTTCACTACTCTTTTAATTGTCCAAATTTTTCTCCCAGAAGCTGGAGAAATAAGTTGTCACTACTCAGTCAAAATTATTGATGATGCTTCCTTTTTACTGCAGGTGATGAGGTACCAAATCTCACAGGCTGACATCATGATACAATATGTTACAACAGAAATCATCTGCAGTTAATATGTAAGTGCAATATAGAAGGGAAAGTGTGTATGTGTGCACTTGTACAGCTATCTTTGTGAGGACCAATTTGAGTTTTAGACCTTCAGAGTGAGGACATTTTTGGAAAGTGAGGGCATTTTGGCCAGGGTTTGAGGTTTCAGACTTGGTTTTAAGGTTCAGGTTAGAATTAGGTTTAGGTTTAGGTAAGCGTTGGGGTCAGGCATTTAGTTGTGATGGTTAAAGGGACTGTTTGTAAGTTCTCTCTCTCTCTCTCATCTGCAACCGCTTATCCCGTTAGGGGTCGCGGGGGGGCTGGAGCCGATCCCAGCCGACATTGGGCGAAGGCAGGGTACACCCTGGACAGGTCGCCAGTCCATCGCAGGGCTGACACATAGAGACAGACAACCATTCACGCTCACATTCACACCTACGGGCAATTTAGAGTCAACAATTAACCTAACCTGCATGTCTTTGGACTGTGGGAGGAAACCGGAGTACCCGGAGAAAACCCACGCTAACACAGGGAGAACATGCAAACTCCACACAGAAGGGCCCCAAGCCGGATTCGAACCTGCAACCCTCTAGCTGTGAGGCGCCAGTGCTAACCACTGCACCACCGTGCTGTTTGTAAGTTCTTACACGTATAAATCATTGTGGGTCGGTGTCCCATGCGCGCTCACGTGTGGCTACGCTGTTCAGACAAGACTCCAACGCAAACTACAGTGAAGCACCAAAACCACAAAGTTCTATCTAGTGAAGCCCGTCTTGCAAAACAGTGTTGGCCGCGGTCAGAGGACGCAGGGGAGACTGTAGCTTTGGTCTCCAGGACCGGAGTCTCTACTGTACTCTGCTCCTCTGCCTGCTTGCCTTCACTCACACACCGCGCTCGTTCTCGCTCTTTCGCTCCACTCTCACATGCATGCGCGCACACTCCACACTGCAGAAGAGTTAGTTTAGCTCTGAGAATATCTAGTGAATGTTCAGTGGACGTTTGGTCAGAAATAACTGCTG
>CAKAOH010025475.1:0-34652 GCA_916701665.1 Sebastiscus tertius | reverse complement strand
AAAAAAAAAATCTGAAAAATATCGGACAAAAAAAGTCTGGAAAAAAAAGTCTGAAAAAATGTCCGAATAAAAAATATCGGACAAAGAAGGAAAAAAGGTTGGCTGTTTTAAGCCCAACCATGTAGTTATTTCCTAAACCTAACTAGGTGCTTTTGTTGCCTAAACCTCAAGTGACGCCAAGGGGCGTGACAAAGCATCAGTATGTGACGAGTTGGGAGGAGAACGTGTTGTAATAATTATTGTTACTGAACAATAATCATCTGGTAATTGCTTAGTAAATATTCCTATACAGGCAAATGCATACACCCCCACTTTTCTAGAAGAGGTAGTGTGCTTTCAAAATGACATGCACTTGCGCAGCCCAGTATCCCTAGGAACTAAGTTGATGTTGGAAGATTCTGCACCTCACGATCTATGCCCATTGCCAACATTCACTGCTTTTTATGTATTTATTTATTTATTTTTATTTGCTAGACAATTTTATTTTGTCTACCAAAGAAACTGACCTCTTTGTATTGTAACTGCCTTGCTCTACCTTTAAATTAATGTAGAAGAAGAACGAGCGGTATCACCAATAATCAACAGGCATCCACATAACAAAGAGTGTAAGGTCCTGTCTGCCTTCCTGTCTGTCTGTCCATCTGTCCGTCTCACTTAAGTGGCCAAAAGCAACATTTGGGATCTGCACAAAAAAGTCATACAGAGTGGGCTGACCGTGTGTGTGTGTGTGTGTGTGTGTGTGTGTGTGTGTGTGTGTGTGTGTGTGTGTGTGTGTGTCAAGGGGGAACACTTGATGGGTGCAAGCTGCACACTTGGAAGTAACGAAGGAGATGGTTGTGTGTGTGTGTGTGTGTGTGTACGTGTGTGTGTGTGCGCGCGTGTGTGTGTGATGAGTGGTGGGGTGACATTGTGAATGTGTGTGCGATGCTATGACACATCGCCTACGACTCATTATGGTTTCACTGTGATCAGACGGCTAGGGAGCTGTCAACCACACACACACACACACACACACACACACACACACACAGTACACACACACAGTACACACACACACACACATCCAGACACCTCCGTCGTTACTTGCAGCTCTTGACATCTCCCAGCTCGCACCCCCTCTAGCGCTCCCCCGCAGGACACAGACACACAAAACGACACGCCGAACACACACATGCACAGCACAACAGCACCCATATAAATGCATATACTGTACATATTCAGACAGGCTTCTACAATTAGAGGCCTGTGTGGGAGATGTGGATGTGTGATTAGCTTGTTTTCACTGCATGTGTGTGTGTGTGTGTGTGTTCCGCGGTCCTCTTTCTCTTCATTAATGTCAGTGATAGCAGGCTTTGCCCTGTATGCTCTTACTGGGTGCAATCTCACACACAGCTGATCAAAGCAGCACAACAGTAAACAGTGGTGTGCACATGTGTGTTTCAGTGTGTGTGTGTGTGTTTTCCATCAGTGATTAAAATTATATTAAGAGTTGCCCACTTTTTAGAAAAACAAGCACTCATCTACTTATTAACTTGAAACCCGACATTTCATAATTTATCCAGCTCTGAAGACTAGACTGGTGTCTTAACGAGAGCTCATATAAACTTTATTTTCTGTTTTATATGATTTTTGTGTTGCTTTTATACAGTTTGATTTAGTGTCAGGAGTTGAGCTTCTTCTTAAAGGTGCAGTGTGTCGGATTTGGTGGCATTTAGCGGCGAGGTTGCAGATTGCAACCAACTGAAACGTCTCCCGTGTGCCAAGCGTGTAGGAGAACTACGGTTGGCTGACGTGAACACGCGAATGGCTCTCTCTAGAGCTGTGGTTCTCAAACTATTTCTGTCATTCCCCCCTTTGGAGCAAGAAATATTTTCACGCCTCATCATCTCCCACCGCATTCATTCATTAATTATATTCTTTTAAATGTAATTACTGGTGCATGCGGGAGAGAAAACAGTTTTTAACTGCAGTGAAACAATTGTTTTTGAAAGGCTGTACGACGGAAAACACGGACTGAAGCAGAATATTTCGTTAGATAAAAACATGTAGTGAATTTTGGAAATAATACAATCTCTTTTTTTTCAATAAATTTGGACTTTTTGACTGAAGCAATTAGGTAGCACCGCGTCTCTCGCTCTTTGTGTGTTTGAGAGGAGGTAAGAGAAGGTGGAAGGTAGGTTAATCAACCTTATGAATGAAGCTCCAAACTACTTTGTCATATTTTCTTTTGATTACCGTCAGATGAGCACGCTGTCTTGTTCGTCTCTGAAGCATTGTGTGTTTTTCTTTTTGTCCCTGTCAAACATCTGTCCATTCTGTAAACATTACAAACTGCCTGTCTGAATGAACACCTTTGCTACCGTGGATGTGTAAAGAGACGATTGGTTTACTGTTCCGCCGTGAAAAAGATTCTGACGTCAAAACATTAATTGCGCATCACATTTCATGCTCCTCCGTGAAGAGGACCCACTCTGTATGTAGATATAAACGGCTCATTCTAAGGTAACGAAAACACAATTCTTATTTTCAGGTGATTACACACTAAAGAAAACATACTTATTAATATTACATTCCAAAATCTGCCAATAGATCCCCTTAAATGCTAAAATGGTCCTTTAATTCATTTTCACATTTTCTGCTTATTATTCATGTCCGCTGCTGTAGCAACATCTCCTCTCGTTCTAAACTCTGTTATTCACCTTCTAGACTCGCTGCCCTCAGCCCTTTCCGACATTCCCTATGACCTGAGCATCACCTGCCTGTACACCCAACCCTCATTCCTCCTAATCAGTTACTTAGTATGTACCTAGTATGGCCCACAAGCTCGCTCTCTTTCTCAGATCATCTTATGCACCTCCTGGCCATAAAGTTCCTGCCTCTACCCTGCCTGCCTGCTTTGGATTTAATACCTGCACCCCTTCCTGCTCCTTTTCTGGATATGTTTGCCTTCTCTAGCTACTTACCTGTGTTGTGTACTCACCTGTTACACAGTGATGCACTAAAAAATACTTTGCAAGCATAGTTTTCAGCAAGTCAATCCAGCATCCAACACAGTTTAAACTCAAACGCAATTTAAGTAGACGTGGCATAATCCAAATCACTGTATACACCCAATCGTAATCTTCCCAATCTAATCCCACCTAACCAAATTGAACTCAACCCACTCCATCCCAGCCAGAGTCAACCCAACCCACCCGAAACTAAACCCAACTCAACTACAGACAGGTCACAGTGGCAGTGCAACAACTTCTTTATCTGTCTGAGTGTTACCTCTCCGTTCTCCAGAGGGTGAATCTTTGAATAAAAAGACGTGCAGATGACTTCATCATCTCTGGTGTAGGATGGAGGTCCTCTCCGTGGATTGATGTTGAACCTCGTCAGGCACTCCGTGTCTGTGATGGCGTAGTACTGCCAGGGGTCGAAGGTCACGCCATCGATTGAACGCTCCAAGACCCAGTTACCTGTGGACAAAAAATATTGGTGAAGAAAATAATGATGAAACGCTTCAAAACGTGTGAAGAGGAGAAGAGAAAAGATCAATAGAAAATAATGATGCACATCCAAGACTGTGCTTAGGTCACCCTACTTAAAATACATAGAAAATTGACAGAACATTCAATTAAATTTCTTAAAGCTTTGACCAGAACTGTGATATTCAACCTCTAGAATTGATTGAATGTAAAGTGAACGGAGTCCAGTTAATGGGAAAAACAAATTCAGCAAATTACACGGCAATAAACAGAATACATGCAAACTGCTATCAACACTATAAAAACTATGCAACTATCAAGATGTACCAGTTTCATTTTCTTAAATTAGAAATTAACATTAGCTGATGCACATTGCGAACTGGCCACATGATGTTTCAGTGTTTCTTCAGTTACCATTAACGTTGTCTTTGTAACACCAAATAAACCAAAAATGAGCTCCGAAGTGGCTTCATGTTGCTTTATTGTTATGACTGAAAAGAAAATGCAATTTATTGAATGTAATCTTCATCTTTCCAATGACTCTCTGTGGGGGGATTATGTGCTCAAAAGGTTGTAATTACTGTATTTATCCGTTCATAAGACTGAGACTGTAGCTGGCACTTTAATCACATAGTCACTGTTTTATTTTCATAATAAAAGCAGTAATGTTAACACCTGAATCAGTGTGTGGCTGCCTAATAACAAACTATGAAGCAGCAGAATGTTTACCTGGGCGAGGTGAGTTGGCTGCCTTTATGATCATATAGGCGATCTGGAAAACCTGGAAAACACAGAGGATGAAAGCTGTTTAACTAAATATAATATACAGTATATCATACAAGTTCTAAATTACAGGTATACCTACGGAAACAACTTTGGTTTTAATGATCACACTTTGGTTTTCCATTGGAATGCCAAGTTTGTATACATTTTTAAAGTAGACTACTATATAAAAAACACCGTTGTTTTCTCTGTCGTAAGCAGTTACTTGAGATTTTGGACACTTAAGAATCATTATCATTTTGGGTCAATGCTGACAGATGTAATGTCGCACAACTGTGGCACATTGCATTGTGGGATTGTTATCAGAAAATAGTCAAAATACCATCAGCAATACTTTTGTTTTATTACACGGTTTTGTGGAATACTGGATTCGGATTGGTCAATTATTTATCTATTAAAAATCTGTCTGAATAACAAACCGTTGCTATGAATAACAAACCGTTGCTATGAATAACAAACCGTTACTATGAATAACGGACCGTTGCTATGAATAACACACCGTTGCTATGGACGCAGTTCTAATCTCCGTACACAGCGAGAGGACTATTTTTTTTTCAACAAAAGAAATAAAATCATATTTAAATCAATGTTTTGTGTCAAATTGATCTCTTTAGTAAGTAGCCATGTAACGAGATAATGTACAGCCCTGCAGGGGTTTATTTTGCAATAATGACCGTCTCCCTGTACATTATCTTTTACTTGTTCTATTGTGGAAATTTTTGAGGGCACTGTACATAGGGGGTACATACTGTATAGGGCATTGGTTGTTTTTTCATGTTCACCTTTTTAATATTCAAAATAAGTACAGAAATTACCATATTATTTGTCAATAAAATACAAATATCTGTGTTTCGACTGACTTCCCTTCAGTTTGATCACCAACTAGACAGACAGACAGTTAGAAACATTGGATGTAGGTCAAATGCTGACTCCCCGTCTCCCTCCAAAACCTCGTCTTTCACCCCATCCTTTCTCTCTCTCAGTATTTCTCTCTTTCTTCTCGTGATGTGGGAAGCAGTGTCACATTGCTGCAATTAGAATAGGGAGAAAGCTACCAGGTGTGTGTGTGTGTGTGTGCTTAGAGGAGAGAGAGAGAGAGAGAGAGAGAAAGTGTATTTCAGGGTAACCTTATAGCAGTCATTCAAACCCCCTACAAAGAGTCAATGTTACTTGTATTCCCACCGAGGACGGGATGATGTGTGTGTGTGTGTGTGTTATGTGTGTATATGTGTGTGTGTGTGTGTGTGTGTGTGTGTGTGTGTAAGAGAGCTCTCAGCGGTAGCTTGTAATATGGTGACAGCTTTGGGACAGCTAGGCAGCTCCAGCAGCTAAACATAGATGAACACAGCTAACTAATGCAGTGTGTGTGTGTGTGTATGTGTGTGTGTGTGTGTCATATTCTATGTTTTGATCAGATTTGGGATCAGACGAGGGATTTTTTTTTTGCTTCTAAAGCTCAACGCAGCATCAACAAATAAACACACCAATAACTGTCCTGCAAGAAATCACACGGCTGGTAAATAAATGTTTATCTAGTGACATTTAACGTCAGGTAGGTAAGTTTACGGCGAGTTCACGTCACAAACACATCATGTTATCAGCCTTCTGTATATAATTTAATTGGCTAGATTCCCTTTTCAACTTTATCTATTTATCTTTTACTTTTTTTCACTGCAGCCCGGTTTGGCAATTTTGAGCTCAAACTTGCAGGGTGTCTGCAAGTTTCATCAGGTTACATTTGAGACCTTGTTAATGCAAGTTAGAATGAAGCAAATGAAATGTTATCTCACTGGATAAAGAAGGCATACCCCACTAAATAAATAAATACACAATTTGGGACTGAATTCGCACAAGAAAGAGTAGTATTACAATAGAGCTAAAGGGCATCTATTGGTAGAAATGGAATACAATATTGACAAAAGTATCAAATATTAATTCTTCTATTTTGAGTACTGTTTTTATCTCAAAGGAGAGAACAAAGCAGCCCCAATTTAAACACTTTAAAGTCCAACTAAACTCTTTTAAAAGAGTGAAACAATCTGTGACTCATTTAGATGAAATGATGTAGTCTCTTATCTGTACTTTGTTTCTGCACTAATGAATAATCCTGTGATTCTAAATTAAACTACTGACTGAATTTGCTCATTTCTATATTGCACATTATGGACGTGTTGAGATTGCAGAGGAGTGGAGCAAATTATTCACAAGTCTATAAAGGCTATAAAATGGTGTTTATCTCCAGATATGACAAGTGTCTCCTATTTTTACATCTCATCAGTGATTATAATACTTAAAACTAGGGCTGCACAAAGTGAAGCACGTGGGCCAAAGTTGGCCCACCATAAGGTTCGATTTGGCCCAACAGATGTTAGCAATCCCGACCGACTTTACAGACTTTGGGAGGCCGTAGCAGACTCGATTTTAGAGCTAGAAAACCAAACCCTATAGATACTAGTATCACATGAAACTAGAAAACCTAAGGAATTCATTGGTACCAACCATGTCATGTTAGCTTGTCGGGAAAGAGGCTAAATAACGCTCCAAAGTTAGACTAAATTTTGGTGAGGAAAAACTGGCATGGCGATTTTCAAAGGTGTCCCTTGACCTCT
This sequence comes from Sebastiscus tertius, assembly GCA_916701665.1. Taxonomy (NCBI): domain Eukaryota; kingdom Metazoa; phylum Chordata; class Actinopteri; order Perciformes; family Sebastidae; genus Sebastiscus; species Sebastiscus tertius. Next base: position 27,790 of record CAKAOH010025475.1, on the reverse strand, counting down.
GACCTCAAGATATGTGAATGAAAATGGGTTCTATGGGTACCCACGAGTCTCCCCTTTACAGACATGTCCACTTTATGATAATCACATGCAGTTTTGGGGGGAAAAAAACAAAAACATGCAGTTATTTGAATGCAGTATAAATGTGTTATTATATCTTGGAGCTGCATACATTGGGTATGAGTAGGAATTAGTCAAATTATATTCAGCCGGTGGGTTTTAAGGTGTTAAAATGTAAAAGCTAAAAGAAAATTCAATTAGGGGAACTTGGGATCTTAGTACCATTTTGCATCTTAACAATACAATACAGTAGGCATTTGATTTTGGCCCGAGTCTGACCATTAAGTTCTAGTTTTGGCCCTCCAAGCGATTCAAGTTTGGGCACCCATGCTCCAAACCACAAAAATTAATATTCATTTCCACACAGTTCTCAAGCATTTTATTGGAGCAATCTTACATATTTGACAGGAAATAGTTATGACATGCCAGGGAATGACTTCCTCCACATATATTTGAGCGTAGCAGCCAAACGAGCACTTAAAATGTTTATTTTAATGCTCAATCAGTCCATTTAAGCCCTGTGTCCAGTATGGTCGGGTTGCCCACAATCAAATGGACCGTGAAGAATCCATTTTGTCTCGGCACGATTTGGCCACATAGTGACAGTGGTTTTACTGAACAGCTGGTGTTTACAGGCCATTCACATGGCAACGTGTTAAAATTTCTCTGGCCTGATAAACTGGCATCGAACCCCACTTCCAGTTAGTACTCCAGCTAATTATAACAGGATTTGCACACAAAAGACAGATCAGAAACAAAGTGGAGTAAGATCAGAATGAGACAAAAATAATTAACGAGAAAGAAACATGAAACTGAATAATTTTGAGGATTCAGACATAAACAAACATGCAGACAGACAGGTGGCTTTTCCGCCAGAGCAACAGGCCTGGTATGCAGACTTGTTAAAATTTACCGTCACTTCAAGAGAAAATGTGTTAACATCTCACTGGACTAATAAAGTAGCTTTTGGCCCAGTTCTAAATAGTGTGAATCATCCAGCATCCCCGACTGCCAAGCTTAGTGCAGGCAAACAAGCAGGAGATATTCACTGGAGCCACACAGTCATCTCATCGCAAGATCGCTCTGCTTTTCCACAGAGCTGCCACTAAAAACAATTTGGGGGAGATGCTGCAGTATTTTTGAACGGCAGTCTCTTGACAGCTCTGCAGCAAACACATTAGAATGGAGTTCAAATTTCTAACCAAATTGCAGGGAAAATAATATGAAATATTAAAAATGATTGTGTTTCTCATTGGCTTAAAGAGTGGAGAGGCTGCAGCGTATACTGTACAGACAACAGCCTCTGGATAAAACTGAGAGACGTCCTGTTGTGTAACAGCCAATTGAAATCTATTCTCTTTACGTCTGCCTCTCTATCTGAACTGCCAAAAACACAGTTACACACACAAATAGTACAAATGTGCACACAAACGCGCTCGCTCGCAGACTTGGTCGTAATTTAGCCTTAAGCTTTTTAAATAGGCTTTAGTCTGCACAAAACACCAGATGCTGCAATCTCTCCCACACTCTTGCTTTGGCCCGAGCTATACTGTCAAACATGGACCAACAAAGTTTCATTGGGTACAGCAGATGTTTCATTTACCTTCTCTCTGTTATGAATAAAGTTATTGTTTCTGGCGTTAAAAGCCCTGACCACGTATTATTCTCATATTCCTAATTATAACATAAACTAAAAAAAGTCAAGAAAAGTTTGAGGTATGTTACCCATGGCAATTTACAATGGTAAATGTTTAGCACACAAAATGTCTCATATAAGATGTATATGCCGCTTTCATCCAAGCATATAGTATATGATATAAAGCTATAACCATGATAGGTAAAGCTTCACTGAGTCCTTATAAGGGTTGATTTCGAGAACCGGTGGACTCCAGGCTCAATCATCTCCCTTATTAAGGTGTCATTGAGCAAGAAACTGAGTGTAGACTGTGGTAAATTGAACTGTGATGATTTTCAGTTGAAGAGTAAGAAGGTTTAAAGCTGCAATATTCAGTGATCTGGATATTCAAATAAATGTAAATAAATAGCTCATTGGTCTGGTTATTGGTAAGATTGAACTGAATGTTGTTGTTTTTTTTACATTAAAAGCTTCTATATAGGTTTTTCGAATGAAGCGTCGTCATATTTTGTGACGTCACCACCCTAAAAAAATTGAAAAAATATATATTTTTTTGTTTTTGTGATTATACAAAATGTCATTTATGGTGCTGTTTGAGCTAACTCATTTTGATCACTCATTTGAATATTTTGGCTTGAAGTTGCATTGTGTAGGATTTGGCGCCATCTAGTGGTGTGGTTGCAGATTGCAACCGACTGAGTAACCTTCTGCTCACTCCTCCCTTTCCAAGACTGCGGTAACGTGAGCTGCCGAGTGCAAAACCGTGGTAATGCGTGGTACTTTATGAGAAACGGAAGTCAGACGGCGGCTAGCGGTAACGAGGTAACAAAAAAAACACGAAACGGTGTTAGGTTTGTCCGTTCTGGGCTATTGTAGAAACATGGAGGAGCAACATGGAGGACTCAGTGAAGAGGACCTGCTCCCTATGTAGATATGAAGAGCTCATTCTAAGCTAACGAAAATACACATTTTTAGTTTCAGGTGATTATACACTAAAGAAAACATGAATATTATATTCCATTTCTGATAATAGATCCCCTGAACTATTCCACACTGTTCCTTCAAACAGTCTAGGTTCACACTGTACCTCAAGAAAAAAATAATCATTTCCAACTGCATGCGTGTGCATGAACGAGTTCCTGGTGAATTCAAGGTAGTAATTTTGCATGTGACATGTATGCATTCATGCTAGTCTTTGTGTCTGTCCGTCTGTATGAGGTATTTAAGGGCTGTGGATAATGACAGCACTTTGACTGACAGCCTCTTTCAGGCCCCGCGATCACTCTGCCAGGTTCTCGGCCCGCCCCCACAGAGCAGAGCCGCCGCACGATTTGACCACGTTGAACAAACTGTCCATCAATCAAAGTGGCCGCTGCATTTCCATAATAACTGCAATTTAACGTCTGAAGCTGACAGAGGATTGTTGCCATGGCGAGGCAAGTTTAACCCCTCATGGTGAAGTGGTCCTCGTACATTTACTAATAATTTCTTAATTTATATGCATACTAATGAATAAGCCTAGGGCAACTCAAGACTTCACACGTTGGAGATGCACAGCTGGAAAACTTTTAGTTTGATATGGAATAACTGGAGGTATAACAGCCCAATAATTAGAAAATAAAAATAGTGTAAAACATCAGTTTGAACTTGTAAATGAAACCTTAAAAATAACCAAATTTGGGAACTAAGGTTTCATCATTGAAGTGCTTTTCAACCTTCTTCAACAGGTCTCTGCAGGAGACTTTACTTGTCAAGTCAGACGCAAAATTACAATTCAAGAATTCATCTAAAAAAGATGATGAAGAACATTCACGGACGTCAAATGTCTTTCACTCAAACACAGACAAGGTAACACACATGGACCCTGGGCTCCCACTCTTTCTCATTATTTAGTCTTTCCATCCAGAGAGGCTCAACAATAACAAGAAAGGAAATGAGGGTGGTGATGTCACAGGCGATAACCACACACACACACACACACACACACACACACACACACACACACACACACACACACACACACACACACACACACACACACACACACACACACGCAGGCCCACTGTCATTTTCTGAGTGAGATGACTGAGGTCGCAGGGGAAATTCAGCGCACACTGGAGGGTAAATAGCTTTCCGTTGGACTGATCGAGACTCACACACATATATACACACACACACACACAAAACACACCCACTGAAGGGTGCACATGTTCACACAAACACATACACGCACAGACATTATTGGCAGTGAGTAGACAGTCGATCTACCGTAACTTTGATCAATACAAAATTGATTTAATTAATTGAGTTACGTGATGAAAGGATCGTTTTCAGTCTTCTTCGATGAAGTTGGTTGTAAAGGCTGCGTCGTGTCCAAATATTTGAGAATTTACAGTATATAGTATTTGAACTATTTTTTCTAGGGCTGCACAACACAACCTGTGAATTTTAGGTCATAGCAGGCTCAGTTTTAAAGCTAGAGTGAAGATACTGGCATCATATGAAACTAGAAAACCTAAGGAATCATTTGGTACCAACCATGTCATACTAGCTTGTTGCAAAAGAAGTTAAATAACACTCCAAAATTTTGGCGAGGAAAAACTGGCATGGCCATTTTCAAAGGGGTCCCTTGACCTCTGACCTCAAGATATGCCAATGAAAATGGGTTCTGTGGGTACAGTATACATACATTTGCATAAAGCAGCATATTTGCCCACTCACATGTTGATAAAAGTATTAAATACTTGACAAATCTCCCTTTAAGGTACATTTGGAACCGATAAAAATGTGTGATTAATCAAGGTTAACAACCCTTCATCACTTCATATATGGTACACTGAATGAGTTGCAATAGTAAAGTGATAATCCTGAAGATTGTCGGTTTTTCATGGGCGGAAACAGCAAATATGGCAATTAGGGCTGCCCCCTGAAAGTCGGTGACTGCTCCAGGTCGAGCAGTCACTTTGTTTTGTCAGTCAGTGTGCATTAGCCTACATTCAATTGGTGAACTTTAAGAACAAAATTAAGAGGCTAGATCTATGAAGAACTTTGTGCTCTTGTAAAAATGAATGGAGATGACATGGGAAAAAATAACACCCACAAAACATGGTAAATGAGATGACGTAGTGTTTCAAGATGGGTCGGGTGGTCGACATCGCTGCAGACCGTGACGCACTGAATACGGTCCGCCCCGGTTGACAGTCGCGCCGGTAGCAGAGGGGCCCGTCCCTCCCAGCAAGAAGAGAGGGCAAAAGGAGTACTAAGTCCATGACCCCAGGAAGTGGCGAGGTCCTGTCAGAGGGGTGCTGTAAAGCTCACAACCGGAGCTGGAAGTCACCTTCACCCCCGGGCCTTTCCAGGCCGACCAAGAGCTTGTCTCAGCACGGAGAAAAAAAGGAACGAATAGACAAATCTTCATATTGAACAGCCAAATCCACTGCAAATTTTGATTCAGGTACAGCTTTTTTTCAATTGACAATAACAGAGGAGCATTTAGTCAAATGAAAACCGATTACTGCTTTATAGTAAGACGGACAGGCTTTTCACGGAAATAAATACACATAGTAAAACGCTGTGAGCACGTCAAACACGGCCATTGTATGATGAAGAGGACTGTAAGAGCTGAGACGGCCCAGTAGGTGGTCATTGAGAAAAAGTATGCTGGTATTAAAAAGCTTTTAAAGAACCTGCTCGTGACAAATGGAACAAGAGAGGTTCTTTTTTCATACTCTCACACTCTTTATCCAGCTGTCAGCGTTTATAATCATTTCTTTTTTCATTCATTTCTCTGCACATCTCTATGCAAGAGCAAGAATAGCGTGTGTGTGTGTGAGTGTGTGTGTGTGTGTACATGCCAGTCTCCTGCTCCACACACTCATATTAAGGTCAGAAGTGAGTGAGTGACAAAGTGTGTATGTGGGTGCGTAACCAGGCAGATGCATTCATTGGCCGTACCACTCACAGTGACAGGTGAAACGTGTGTGTGTGTGTGTGTATGTGTGTGCGTGTGTGTGTGTGTAGGGGGACTTGGAGAGTATATATATTCTGCAGCAGCGGTCCACAGTGGTGAAAGCTGTGATTGATGGGCTTGAAGTCATTAACATGTCAAGATGGCTGCTCCTTTACTTCCTGTCCAGAGATAGAATTATATTCTACGCATGTGAAGGTTGGCGAAAAATAAATAAAGCTCCCCTCAGTTTTGCCTCTTACTATTTTATGTTCTCTCTCTCTCTTCCTCTAAATTAAACTCCACATGAATAATAGGAGGCTGACCTGAAATAGTCCAATATTCACTTTACACATTAGTATTCAAATCTCAAAGCCAGAATCCAAAACTTTGTTTTTTTATTATAACTTTTGGTCTCCTTTTGTTTACTCTAAGACACTGCACTGACAATGAGCTATCTGTTTCGGCTGTGTGTTTAAGTTATTAATATAAAATAGAAAGATTACAACAATGAGGAAATAGATGTGTGTGGGGGGGATTCTGCTCTTTGTGAATTAAGCCAGTTGCAAAAAATTGGTTTATTTTCTTTGCGGACTTAGTCACTTCAATTTTTCAATTGTTTTGCCATTTTAATTGTTTCAGGATGTGACAGTATGAAGACGATGCTATTTTGTAGCTGGTTGACTCTTTATTTAAAAGGGACTGTTTGTAACTTTGTAAGCATATAAATGTAGCGGGTCGGCACACATGCGTGCTCGCATATGCGCGTTCGCGTGTAGCCGCTGTACCGTCCTCCTCTGCCTGCTCGCCTTCACTCAGACAGCGCGCACGTTCTCGATAAGCTCGCTCCACCTCGAGACGTGAACGCACGCTCACTCCACACTGCAGAAGAGTTAGTTTAGCTCTGAGAATATCTAGTGAATGTACAGTGGACGTTTGTGCAGAAATAACTGCTGCAGCTCCTCCAGACCAACAGAGGTTTCCTGTGTCTTATAAAGTCATGGAGCTCCTCAGAGAGAAACGTTATCGTCTCGTTACCTACCGGGTGCCGGTGTCTCCCTGCTCTCTCCGGCTTCGGGCGGAGAGAGCAGGGAGACGCGCTGCAGAGCCCCGCTGCATCAGCCTGCGCTGAGGCAGGAAAAGCCAACACTAAGATCAGATCTAAATCATGTTCATGGAGAGACCTTCGTCTGGTCAGCTAGCAAGCGCGAGCCCGATGCTGACTTTCGTTGATTTCACAGCCACAGGTGTCGCTGTTAAGAAGCATTTCTGAAAGTTACAAATAGTCCCTTTAAAGGTGCTAGATGCGAGATTGGGAGCCTTTCTTTTGCCTCCGCATGGCTCTCAACATGGAGACAGCATCTAACAGAGCTAACAGTGTTAACATGAAGGAGAACCGGAGGGTGGGTGCTACGCTTCCATGTCTGCGCCATCAGTCGGGATTATCAACTGTAACCGCCGTAAGAGAGCAATGCAGAGCAATGCACCAATGGCCCGGCAATGTCAACAAAGCACAGAGAAAGCTCTGGTTACAACACACAAAGAGGGAGAGTGACTTCATTCTCTGCTCAGGTAGACATTACTTCTCAATACCGTTGCATAGCAAATAGTTGTTTGTTGCTAGATTAATGCTCTGGATATTGAATAGACAACCTTTAACCATGGTGTATAATCTGCAGCAGCAGATTAAGATAAGTCTTTATTGTGCTTTTGCAGTTTAATGCATTTTTTTAGACTTTGTCAGGTCTACCTCTGCAATGTAGAGTAGAGGAGAGAAATACTGGCTTCAGGTTTTGGGTTTAAGCCTTTAGGTGAAGTAATATATCTATTTTTAACAAGGAAAGCCTGTAAAATGGTGTTAGACAACAATAATGGACAGCATTTATACAGCACTTTTGTCTGAAGCACTTTAAAATGTACCTCTTATTCACATTTTACGGAACAATTTATATCCCTCTGCACTGATTATTTCTCGGTTTCTTATTTCTATTTTCTCTGCATGTCTCCTACATTGTCCCTCATTGCTGTTCCATCATCATTTCCTCCCAGAATAATTTTCTAACTCTCTACTTTTTTGATAAATTTAAGGCATCTCTGCAGCGCATTGTGAACAGAGACAGAAAAGACGGGACCCAAGATCTTGACCCAGATTCAACCTTACAACGTTCGAAAAGCAGTAGGAGTATGAGACCACAAAAATGTACTTTAAGTTGACAAAACTGACAAAATGTGCTCAAGCAACATTCACTTATATGTGATGGCAAAGTCGTTATCGCTAATTTGTCTTACTTCAGGCTTTTTTGTCCTCATTGTTGCATTTTTGTCTGGAATATTAGCATTTTTTTATTCATCTAATATTAATTTGTTTTAATTTTTCACAGGCTTCTCTTAATGAACAGAGGGCTTCTCATGAACTAAAATCTCTCACCCTCATTAGTTTTATTCTCAAGACATCTATATAATTATACTGTGCCGGTGTAATCTGTTTAATCACGTTTCTAGACTAGACTAGATGCCAAGCCTCCAAAATCAAAAACCCAATTATTTAAAGAGTGACAAGCGAGCTCATGAAATGATTGATAGCAAAGTTGGTTTAACTAATTTCAGCACTGCTGTAATAACAGTAGGTAGCTTAATTCCCACAAAGACACATTTTTTATATGATTAACTAATTGCTTTAATTACTAAGGGATTGACAACATATAAAAATATACTCAAGAGAGGCAGCATTGGGACCAATTTTGTGTGCATTTGATGAGCCAAATTTTATTTTCTGCACACTTCAAATCCAAATCTAATCCATTAAATTTATAATTTTTTAAAAGAGAAGAGGGCATATTTTTTTTTACATTTCATAAGCTATGAGATATAGCTACAGGCCATATCATAAACCATATTGTAAAAAGTAAGATTTTCATGTCTTTTATATTATAAAGCAGGTTTAAGTGATATATAAATACTGTGAAAGTATCAAAACACTCAATCTACAGATAAATACACACAGCCCGTATTCAGAAACTGTGCGTTTGAAACAAGCCGTCAGGATTTCTGTACATTTGTGATGTCACAAATCTACAATATTTAGACAATGTTACAGTTTTAAATGTAAACATTCTTAATGTGTCCCAGTTTATTTCCTGTTGCAGTGGATGTGAATGACATCAGCTGACAGGAAGTAAACATGGACCCAAGCTGTTTCCTCGCAACGCAATTCCGTTGCCATTCTATTGAAATGCGCTAAAACGGAGCGTTTTTGATACAGGGTGAATACAGGTATATTCAGACAGACAGAACATTAAAGCATGTAAACATGTTCTAGTGGAAACCCATAATACAAGTATGAACCTGAAGATGAGCATGATATGTTCCCTTTAAGGTTTAAAGTTCAGCAGGATTGAGGGTGTGGCTGCTTTGAGTGACAGGTGGGTGCCGCTAGCTGCTAGCTTTCTGCTCTGCTGTGTCACCCGGGCCCGCCTCATCTCCACCGATGCTCCATCTCTTTTCCCCATTTTTTGGATTAACCGGGAGTTGGCAACAGCCAGAGCCGCCCACTTTGAGCTTCACACTCTTCTCTACACTCTTCAGAAACCTATGAGTGACGTCACAGAGACTGCTGTGGGCATCTTCGGGTTCTGTGTTACCCCCAACTGTCCTTCCATCTTCCAAATGTGTTAAAGTTTTATGAAGTTCCTCGTCTCCTTAAGGTGTGTTCAGAGCAAACATGAAACTATTTTTTTTGCGTGGTGCGATTACAAAGTCAATGGAAAGACGCAAATGGAAGCGAATTTGCACCGGGTTTCACAAATAGACGTAAATACACGTCCATACGAGTTGAAACGTTTCAACTTGAGCCTTCAGCGTTATCAGCGTTGAGATTCTCCTGACGTCACCGCGAATCAGAAATGAAAGACAAACTTGAAAAACATAAAAAGGTTTGCAGTTTGCTGCGTCGCAGACAACGGAGGCTGTGGTTTGACGTTTGATTCATGGCGGTTACAGTGGATTCCAGTAATGACGAGTCACCATTAAAATCCAAACAACATAAATCCAAGCCGACCACAGCTGTCAGTCTTTGTGAAGAAGGAGCCAGCTGTCAATGCTACAGGGAGTAGATGTTTGAAACTCAGAAGCATTCGTTTAAGGTTGGGGTAAGCCTCTAGGGAACAATATCCTCACAAGTATAGTATTACAGGTTTGTGTGTGTGTCTTTACCTGTTTTAAGTCCAGAGTGATAGTCACGTAGTGGTACGCCATTCCATTCATGATAGAGGGACTTTGCCACCAGCGATTAGTCCCATCTATGGCATGTTCTATGGGATGTCGTTCTGTACACACACAAACAAAGAGAGAGAGAAAAAAACATATATTTTAGATATTTAATAAGTTAATAGAAATCGTTGAATCCAGCGTTGAGGGGGGAAAATGTTCCTCTCCACTCTTTTTTTTTTTAATAAAATTCTGGCATTTCAACCATTCAAGGGCCAGACATCAAAAGCACATTTTTCTACCTTGTAAAAAAAAAAAAAAATAATAGATTTCTTTTCCATTTCAGATGATTTTATTTCGCTTCTGAGTCGAAAAAAAAAAAAAAAAATGTCACCCTATTTGCAGAATCTACTCCTGGCCGCTGTTACTATTCCACACAATAGCTTCCACAGAACAGGAAGAAAACACATTATTAGTTTATCACATAGCAAAGGTCACTTATGCAGAAGTTTCAGGGATGGCTGTGTGTACGGGATGGTTTGGGTGTTTACGTGGATGTGAGAGAGAGTTTTTTTAAGTGAAGATGTGATGTTTCAGGTTGACTTGCAGCTGTCAATCACAGAGCTACTTATGTGTGACATTTCTGTTAAAAAAAACCATGGCAACTATTGATAGAAAAATGAGGGAGCTAAATGTATTTCATTTGGTAAAAGTACTTTCACTCTCTTTCTAGCAGCATCCTTCCTCTTCCCTCGTCTTTTTAGTCTTATTTCCTTCTGAGGCAAAGAAAGAAAACTGAATATAGATTTCTTACATTAAAAGTAGAGCTGTCCTTCAACCAAAGAAATTCTTAGTCGACTAACACTCATACGATTTTGTCGACTAATCGATTAGTTGATTTAATTTGTAAAACTGAGTTTCTCCATAAAGAATCACATTACGGAAGATAGAGGTTATGGTCTCAGTTGATCTTTCCATCTCATCCTTTTCATGCTTTCAAGCTCCTTTTTGCAGCACTATATCCAAACCTTTTTCCTCTCAGCTTGGTTGACTAAAGCTAACTGGACTCATTAGCTGACTGACTGGCTGGTTGATGACAGACTGCCTCACTGACTAACTGATTGGTTGGTTTTATGAGGTTAACTGATCAATGGTTGGCTGAATAACCGACCGTCTAGTTGGCTGTTTGAATTATGATCGCAGGCTAATTTTGTATTGTCATCCTGTCATGTTGCGATTGATCCCTCAGTTCATTCAGTAATGATCATTTCAGACAAAACGATTGGATAACATCTGGCCGGTCTGGCGCTAATTAACTAATCTAGAATGATTAATTGTTGTAATCACAAGGCCTATAAGTCTTGTGTGTGCTCTTACCAAATGGTTTTGTGCTCTTTTGGTTGCAGAACCGACACTGAGGGTTTCTAACGGGCTGGCCGGGTACATGCTCCACCAGCTTACAGAACATCTCTGGACCCGTTGAGCCACAGGTAGCATTAGTGGATATATCTGCCATGGACGCCAGGTTCAGCACAGCCGGGAACAGACCTGGAGAGAAAACACACAGGCAATTACATACAGAAATAGATGATGAAACAAAAACAGCTGTATGTATTAGTACTGACGTCTGATAGACATAACGATGCAGCACAATATTACAAGTCTAATATTTTGGGAAGTACACTCGTTTATGCTTGACATACACAGATGATGTTGATATCAATCTTCTTATTGGGCCCAAAATCGGCTTGATCCTCGTGTAGTGTGTACCAAGCATTAGCCACAATTTTTTGATGGTTCTAAAGATTATCTGTCCAGATATTCCTGTGGTGATGAGGTATGTAAGAGTGTTTTTTACGTCCCCCGATCGGCTCAGAAGTCCATCCTGTCCGCACCGATTTCAAATCATAAATATTAAACATGTTCAACTGTTACGATCGGGTATCCTGTTGTGTGTTGGGAACCCCGAGGACAGCCGATGACGCAGTCACGTGGGAATGAACGACAGCCAATTGAGAGTCAAGCTGACTGAAAAAGGAGGGACAACCACCATCATCATGGCAGCCATGGCTAATGCAAGAGCTAATGCAAAACCTGAAGCATAAAGTAGTAGTAAGATGGACCGCAGCAATGGAGGACCAACTTGTTGATTAGTCTCACCAACACAAGTGTTTATTTAACGTGTCTCCATTTAACTTCATCCATCCATCCTTCGTCAATTTGCTGTACAAAGTAGAGCAAAAACTAACCGTCGTCCGATATGTTTGTTTACACTAAAGTCACATTTGATCACAAGAGATTTCCGTTTTTTTAGTCGGGACTCTTGTTGTTCATGAATGAATCTGTTAGTGCGTGGTGTTTTGGCTGTTTTGGCCAAATCATCGCTCTCCACACACTACAGGAACAAAACTGTTAAATTTAACAACATGTCGTTATGTGTGAGGTCTTTCACTTTTTCAACATCTGTTAAGATCTGAACAATCGTTTAGTGTGGGCCAGCCTTTAGCTGACGGAGGGGGGAATCAAACCCAAAATCGGCTTGATGCTTGTGTAGTGTGTACCCGACAATAATTGTGTAGTCAGGTCATCACTGATCACAAGTTCAAGTCCATTCACAGCAACTCAAAAGAGGTTAAACTGTCTTTCTCCTTCAAAGCAAAACAAATGTGTTAAATTTCTAAAAATGCAGTACAGTAAAGGTTATTAGGAGCACACCCTGCTTTGCACACAGGTTTTGTATTTAAAAATCATTAAAATAATGTCAGTTTCTCCGTGTAGTCTTGTTCCGAGTGAGCCAGCTAGCTCGTATAGCTGTTGTTGTGAGCTTATGAGTAATTAGTGTGGAACATGAGGGGGAGGGCAGGTGTTTTATACCATCAACGTTAGTTAATCTGGGTGTATTTTCGGTGCAGTCTAATGCAGTTAACATCATTTGCCCCTCACAGATAGCGAGAGCCGTATTCACTTTATCTTTGGATAAAAGCAGCATACAGAGAACAGCTTTTTGGCCAGCGTTCAGCTGTGCAGACTTTGGGCAGTGTAATGCTACTATATCAAAGGACTATTCATTTGCATTATGTTGCCCAAGCAATTTTTTTTTCATTTCCTGTCCGTGGATATTTTTCAGCGCTGGAACAGAATGTAAACTCAGAGAGAACATACATTATGGAAAACACTGCAAAGTACACACATTTTTTTTTCCGGGATATTGTTGGAAGTCATCAATAATGTTTTACTGTGCAAACATTACTTTGTTTTCCTCCCTCGTGGCCTCATGGGTGCTCGGGGTATTAAACAAAAAAAATCTACTAGAAGACATGAAAGTAGAGCTATACATCAAATTCTCATCTCCTTGAGAATTATATTCAACTCTTGGAGCCGTAAGATTACAACCAGGGGAGTGTGCTCCAGTCACCTCTCCTCTTACCGTACAGGGTAGAAAGAAAATAACATGCGTACTGTAATCGATGCAACATTTTACCAGCTAGAAAGGCTTTTTGCCAGCGAGCCACAGTGGCTGGACTTGCTATTAGGGCTGCGCTTTACTATTATTTTCATTATTGGTCACTTATTTTCTCAACCGATTAATCAATTGTACTACGAAATGTCAGAAAATAATGAACAATCCCAATTTCCCAAAGCCAAAGTTATAGATTAGACATTTGAGGACGTCATCTTGGGCTTTGGAAAACACTCAGACCTTTTTGTTTTTATAGACCAAACAACTAATCGATTAACTGAGAAAATAATCATTAGTTGCAGCCCTAATTTGTGCTATGAAATGTCAGAAAATAGTGAACAATCACAATTTACCAAAGCCCAAGTTGATATCAAATAGCTCCTTCTGTCCAACCAATAGTCCAAAACCCAAAGATGTTTAGTTTACAATCATAGAGAACAAGTAAATATTTATATTATAATAATATAATATATCATATACAGTGCCTGTATAGTAATACAGGAACTAAACTATGAAAATAATTTAGGTAATTTAGGTGAGGATAATTTTGCCATGTATCATACTGATCAATCAAAAGCACATCTACAGGTTCAACGTCAATATTTTTTTCACTTAAACGGTCAAGTGGGTCAGAAATCTTCTTGCCCAAAGTCAATGTTTACTTGCCCCAATACAAGTAGTTTTACTAATTAGTGGTTATCAAACAACAACAAAGATAATAGTTAATTGAAGTAAATTAATCGCCCACATCCTCTAACGCCACCAAACGAAACTTGTGTTTCCAGGATAATAAAATGCTTGCTTTCACTTCAGTTCATAAACTTTGTCTTTACTCGCTGCCATTTTCGCGCGAGTAACCGATCGGTACTGCGCATGTGCAACTCTCAACAAAGATGAGAAGGAAACGAGATAGCTCACACTACTTCCATCATCAGTTCTGGAAAAAATAGTGTGTGTAATTCTTTTTTACCAGATACTATGTTATATATACGAGCCTGACGGGGCATTTTACTTGCCCCGAGCAAGTAGGCAATCCTTATTGTTGAGCCCTTCTGTAGTATCTGCACATGCTATAAAATGTGAGCCTGCTAACAGCCAGCAAGTCAAGTAGCTTGTGTTATCTAAAGTATAAATAAAGGGAACTGATCACTGCACTTTAAACAAACTGATCATTCACCACACAAATGCACCATGAGGCTGCGCACACGTGTTTTTTCTTTTTTTTTCTCCAGCTGACTCTTCTGCGTTGTTCCCATAGCAAAAGCACATTAGAGCGAATGACAAGCTTGTTGGACTTAAAAAGTACTGGAATGCTCAACATACTGTGCACATGGTTCACATTTCCTGTCTGGCAAACACACGCACACACACAGACAAATACATGCACGTCCTGTACGACGACACGCCACATGTCCCAGTCCTGGTTTAAGGCCACAGCTTTTACAGTTAAACAACGTGTGCACTGATAAACAAATATAAACACAGAGACGCGTAAATGTACAGCAACAGTACACAAAGGAGACAGACAGGAAGGGGAGATCAGATGGAAGGAGAGGAAAAGAGAAATACAGAGGAAAAGCACTTGTGAAAGTGTGGACGGTGTGTGTGTGCATGTCCAGATGAGCCCAGCTGTTTGGCCAGATGTCAACACTGATGAACTGTGAAGAACATCTGAGACACCCAAAGTCTCTCTCACACATGTGTACACATTCTCACACAACTACTCACAACATATCGTATACACACTCAGTCATACCTTCCAGACCTCTCAGAAATGATATCTGAGAACCTGCGCCACTGAGGGAGCCCAGATTTCCATAACAGTGTTTTCATAGAGGAAAAGTTCTCACTGGAAGGACACAAATGGGGGCGGATAAGCTCCTACCATATCCAGCTCTGAGTCAATGAGCAGTAGACAACAGTTAATAAGGGACCTGACCTCAAAAAGGCAAATATACATAACACACATATGTCAAATTAAGATAATGAATGGTGTTCTGTTTACATTGTTGTAGGCAAGTTATATTCATCAATTCATGCATCAATAATGTCCCTTATATGTTACCAAACATACAGTATAGACTATCGCAATCTCAAAGCTTAAAGGTCGGGTGCTTCTGCGTTCTTTACCCGTTTTTTTCAAATGGAAACGTCCGGTCAGCCTTTAGCAAAAAGCAGTGACTTTGGTTACCAAATTAAGCTGATCAAAGCTAATCAATAAGGTTATGAATAAAGTGAATGTGGTTTGGATTTTTTTGAAGTGCGGTTGGATGTATACTCCTGTGTTCTGCGAGGTAAAATTACTGTTTATGTGAATGTAGTCTGGTGGCTTTGAAGAGAGCGATATAACAGCTCCAGTTTTCTGTGGGAAAGGGCTGTTTGACGGCGAAGTAAAGCGGCTGTGGACGGGAGCAGCAGAAAAACGGATTTTAACCACCTAAAAAAAAATCACTATCAGTTTAAGTATGCGCTAGATTTAGTACATTTTCACCGCTTTAATTTGCAACCAGACAGCCCTTTCTGACGGGGAACTGAAGCCGTTATATCGCTGTCTTCAAAGCCACCAGACTCCATTCACAAAAACAGTCATTTTACCTCGCAGAACACGAGAGTTGCAGAACTAGTCTATCAATGTACTGATCGGTAGGTTTGTTTGTTTTCTTGTGCAACTTTCGGATCCGAACTAACGTGGCGTCCACAGCAGTACATTGCATCTAAGTTACTGTTTGTAATACACACTGACTATAAGGATGTATATATACTATATATGTAGTAGCGGTCAGGTCACATGGGGAAAAGTTTTTAGAAGGGCTTGGGAAAATAGCATTTTGGCTTTAAAACATACATACTTCGACAAAAATGTGAATGTTCGGATTTGAATACATAAGGAACACCACTGTGAAGCTGCAGAATGATATAAAAACCTCAACAATAAAATATATAATAATGGACCCGCACTTCAATTCCCAACTCATCTTAAAATGAAAAGGTGAAAACTACTCTGTCTGCCAGCTTGAACATTGAATGATTCATGTATCAACGTCTTTTCAGCTCCATCTTTTCATTGTGGTACAGTTTTTGGAAGCCTCAAGATTTTAAGTCTGATATTTGGTCCACACCTCAAAGACTCCAGTCAGTGGAGAGCAGGTTGAACTCTTTTCACTGCGCTCTTTTGTTAATCTAATTCCCAATTTGAAAAGTCACAGTGGGCAAAAGAAAAAAGCCCTAACAGAGAGTAAAAGCATGCAAGGCCCATATATAAGAACGCCTACAGGATCTATCCTCCAATGCACCCATTACGAGAGCAAACAAAAAGAGTGCACCATCTTTTTGTCATGTTGCCAACACAGGAAATCCTGTAACCAGACTTCCGTATAAAAAATATCTTATTTAAAGGCCTTAATACAAGATCAAACCGTTGCTTTGATGAACATGTTTTTCATGGTCCTTCCACACCGTTTCTAACTACCGCCTCCTGCTTCTGCCAGGAAATTAAGCCAACATCCTGCGTATTCCTGGGTTTTCATCCACAACCTGGAAGAGTCTCCAACCGCATACAAATGCATGTGGGAGCAATCTTTAATAGTGTCATTTTACCTTGATTTGAGACAGCTAATACCTTAAGCTTCCCATCAGTACTGCGTGTCTGATTTACAGAATCACAAGGGATTCGAAAGGGAACTACATTTGTTCCAAGTGTAACCACATGTTGTGGTTTGTGCCAGTTCCACCTCTTTCAATCTAGCTGGCAATTTTGGTGCAGTGTTAAAGGGAGGGTCCATTATTTTTGTGTTTTTTTAGGTTTTTATATCATGTATTACCGTTACATACAGTAACTTACATGGCTGTCAACATGCTCTCAGTTTGGAGAAGCAGACTGGAGTACCGGCACTGAAGCTAAGCAATGTACTGCTGTGGACGCCGCTTTAGTTCGGATCCGATAGTCACATAATAACACAAACAAACTAACTGATCGATGCAGCGGTGTGACACTTTCTCGCTAAATAAAACATACTTATTAATATCATATTTGATTTCTGCCAATAGAGCCCCCTAAATGTTACACACTGCTCCTTTAAAAAACATCTTTGGAAAGTGTTTAAGTCCTGCTTTCACAAAAAAATGCAGGAAGCAGCAAGAAAGAACGACTGACAACTAAATTTTCTTTTTAGACTTTCATGGGTTCTCACTGTGTGTGTTGGCTGTCATAGAAATTTTTACTAAACATCAAAAAATGATTTCTTGGGAGAACGTGATCATGTGTACGACTCCAACTTTGGCTACTGATAACACTTTTTCTCTCTTGCCTTTTATGTTGAACAATGAGTTGAGATAACAACAGAGAAACGGAGAGGGCCGGCTAAAGACAGGGTTCAGATTTCAGATTCACTGAATGACAAGGACACAATGACTGTCTGCCTTCGGCTGACACATACACACACACTCACACACTCACACACACACACACACACATCTACTCAGGTTCATCACCTTCCATTCTTTCCTCTCTGCTCTGATAACCATGGTAACCTGTCTGTCCGTCTGTCTGTCTGTCTGTCTATCTGTTGGCCTCTCTATCCCCGTCTACGCTCTGTTAACCAGACGTCTCAGAGGATTTACTGCCATACAGGCTCTAAATTATAATACTGTCAAAATGTATAAGTACACCCAGTGAAAGCTGGGCAATGTCATCACCAAAGAAGTTGGCACTGATCACAAGGCAACATCCTGGTAAAGGTGGCCATTTATTTACAATATATAGACTGATATTTCTCAGATCATTTTTATAATGAGCCCCCTGTTGGGTCATCATTAGGGATGTCACGAGAACTGATACATCGGTACCAAGTCGATGCCAAAATTCTGAAAACGTGACGGTACTCGTTTCTCTACGGTGTACCAACTGGGCATGAGACTCACGGCATCCCATTGTCCCCGGGAAAATGTGTTTGGGATGCAGTAAACTCACTATAGACGTGTCCAGGGGACACACCCTATTTTTCCTCTGATAATGCTACATTGTGAACAACAAATCTGCGTTGAAATCGGCAGAACAAGAGCTAGTTAACGTTAGCCATTAGCCGGTAAGCAGCACAAACCTGCACGGAGAAAACAGCTAACGTTAATGAGAGGTGCCGTTGATTTACATAAAGATGCATTCAGGCTCTATATAGTAAAAATATGATTTATCCCTAGTCAGCATGTCTAAATTATTATTATAACTTACATGTTAATATCTTCTAAAATAGTCACATCTGATATATTCTCAAATTGCATTAAAATTATATAATTAAAATATATTAATATAAGGAGAAGCTAAATTTTATTTTGTCAGCATCAACTAAACCTAGCATGAAGGTTCAACCTTGACCTTATCACAAGGTTCACTGGCTTGGTTGGTTTTTCAGGAGCTTTCAGCCACATTTTGTGGCCTTCATCTGCACATGGACTTCACTCCGTAGTCACCTGCTGTTATATGACAAAAAATCCATTAAAAGTTCTCTATATGGAATTCAGAGCATATCTATTGCCTACAAACGGCGTTATCAGCTGTAACCGCCGTATGAGAGTAGTGCAAAGCGGCGGCCATGAGTGAGCCAGTGCGGCACAATAGAGAGACGAACATGCACTAAAATGGCCAGCCCGGCTATGCAAACAAAGCACAGAAAAGCTCAGAACACAGAGAGAGGGAGAGCGACTTCATTCTCTGCTCAGGTAGACATTACTCCTCTATATCTTTACATTACAAATGATTTTTGCTTCTATATTATAATATTGTATAGATGTGGATGCTCAAAAAACAACCAAATAAGAAGACCTTGTAATAGGAATTATATTTATATGTCAAAGTATAAACTTCCATTTGTCCAGTTTGTTCCCTTTCACCTGTGAATCTCCCCCATCTGTGTGCGTGTTCATGTAACACAAATCTTCATCAATATCAAATCCATAAGTTCACATTGTCCGTTGTCTGTTTACCGATTTGCACCTTGCAAATATGTCAAGAAAAATGTTATGAGCAGTCGAGGGGAGAAATGCAACACTAAACAATATACAGTACAGTGCGCCCGAACTGAACTGGAACCATAACGTGCTTTCCAATTGTGCTTATTGGATTCTAAAAGTGAACTTCGGATGGGCGGCACGACTTCCATCTACATTGCAGGTTGCACGTGCACTCACACATATATTGAAGCACGCTACTCATCCACGTGGTAAGAAGGACAATAAGATATCAATATGGGAGTTAAATGTACACTTAAGGAGAAAATGTCCAGACGTGACTGGATTTACACAAGATTCAGGATGACAGCAAATTCTTTTTATTGTATAACGGCTTCTTATTACATTATGAATAAAACTTTATTTGCTTTTTCTGTCACGGTAGACGATGACTCTGCACTGCTTGCCCTTCTGTGTGTGTGTGTGTGTGTGTGTTCATGTGTGTGTGATGGATGTGTTATTGTTGAGTTTTGAGGCTAGATGTATGCTTGATGGAATAAGAAGAAGGTTGAAAAAGACAGGATCATCTCTCTCTGTATCTCCCTCCATCCTGAGTAGTTGGGGGGGCTGAGAGAGATATGGATGCAGAAACAGATAGAAAGATTGATGGAGATGGATGGAGGGATTCCCAGAGAAAGATAGAGTGTTGTTTAAAAGGGTCAGGGCCAGGAGGCGAATGAGGGATGAGACTGCGATAATCCTGTATACTCACACACACATAAACACACACACACACACAGTCATTACATAAAGACATCTACATACAGAAGTGTGTGTGTGCATAAAAATACAGATGCAAAATAGTGAGAGACGCATAGGATTATAGGTTGACCGATATATTACGATAGTTTGGAGCAGGAAAAAGCCAATAGTCGGCCGATATCTTCTTTACTTCTGCAGCAGTCTAGTCAGCTACTGTTTCATACGCCTTTTTCAATAAATCCGTTTTTTGTCAGTCCGAATTTAATAATTCGTAAGAGAATATCCTGAAGTGTGATTTGATGGATTACTGGTGCCTTCAAATGGGGTCGTGTTTACCGTTTTTACGAGAAGAGTCCATATGAACGCCACCCTCTTGTCGTATTCAGGACCTCAAAAGTGGAAAGCTCAGAGTTCACGACTTGTGACGTGTTTGTTGACGTTGTCAGAAATGGAGGAGGCCGTGAAAGTTCATTTTTCGGTGCATAATAAGTTCATATATTGTTTTTTTTAGTCGTGTATTGTTTTTCTTCGTAATTTTATAATATGTCCGAGAAAAATGTTGATATTCTCAACGGCCTCATGTTTTTCCTCTGTCATTATGCCTTTGCATTTACTGCATTATGTTATGCATTATATTACTACAAATTGTTAGCCTCTGTGGCTTCTTGACGCCGACAGTAACGTTAATTTTGCCGTTGCTTAGCAGCGGTGTTCTCACGACTTTGACACGACTTCTCACTAGTGACCGCTTGAACGCCAAGCCTATTGTGTTCACGACTTCCCATGTTGTAAACACAAGCTTCATTTGAAGGCACCATACATCGTTGGAATATGTGCTATTCATTTACAATGGGCAACGCGCTGTTCTGTGGCTTATGATTGGCCAGGATCCTGCTACATTGTTAAATGCCACTTTTAAAAACCATTAATTCTCGGGGTAAGGAGGATCCTTAAGTGTGCGATTTCATTTCATGAGTGGATGGTTATGTGGATGTATTGTTTTGAAGGGAGAATGCCAAATTGGTGCAGTAAGCAAGTTAAAGTAACAGTGAATGATTTATTTTCCTCCCTGTCTACCTGTCTTGTATCGTGGACAAAGAGCTGATGGTGTTGCGTCATACATTCGAGAAACTTAACTTTTTACTCCCCCTATACCTTGACGTTAAACAGTGATGTCCCCGCGTGATTGGTGGAGACTACGCAGCCATCGGCCACTAATGATAGTTTGTAAAACATCCTATACATAGGATTGCCAAAAATATACATTCACAAATGTGTTAGACAATTAATATACCATGTAGACACACATGTGCACAAATGATTATGTACAATACACATGCACACCCCACACTCAAATGAATTCCCCGTCTAATACACCACATTTGATGGAGCCAGATTTGGACCAAGAAACAATATAAACACTAATCAGTCCTGGACTCATCCTCAGCTTTGGGAGGATCTCATCCAGAAAACTCATCTGCTTTGTTAGCTCAGATGTGCTCTGAACACCTGAAATATGATTTCTCTTCTACCTGAGTTTCACAAACAAGGCAATCCAGGAAATGAGATTTTAACAGTTTAACAAGGACAGGAGAATTCGACGCATGTCCCTCGTTGTGAAAAATCTACTCAAAATGTCTCGATACAGGTGAAACAGACAGCAGTTGTGTCTCATGTGTTGTGAATCACACACACAAATAAAGCCCCATTATTATCGAGAAATTAAGCTGGGATTTGGGTTAATATAAATAAGAGAATATGACCATCCACCAAGCATAGATATGGAGGCTGATGGCGATATACATTGCAATATTTTATCATGTTTGTGCATCAGAACATAATTATCTTGTTATCTCGATATATCAACCTTTGTTTTCTTGTAACAACTAAATAAAGAAAAAGATGCTTTCTCAAGACAATGACTTCATTTGGCCGCGATGGTAGCCTGAGTCATAACTCAAATACAACGTAAAAATAATATAATTGTCTGGCTCAAGATAATAATTATTTCTAGATACTGAGATAATACAGAGATAACACACACAGAGCTTAAGTACAGAAATAATCCTCCCGATAAAGATCTTCATCGAGTATGACATCACCACAACAGTTCAATTAGTTGTCAAATTATTTAGCAAGGTATTTAATTAGATCATTATCTCCAGACAACCATGTGTTAATCAAACACCAGAGGCTGCTCTCAGCAGTCGTGTAGCATTTATCATTCAACTTATATCCTCACACAACTCTTCGTTTGATAACTTATGAACAGTTATTCCTCATTTTTCATGCATTTTCCTACCGATGTCCAGCAACACGTGTCAATTCCTGCTCATTACACGCATACAGGCTTTTCAAAATAAACTTCCGTCTTCACAGGAAACAACTTGGTTAGGGTTAGACAACAAAATGATTTAGTTAGGTTTAGGAAAAGGTCGTGGAAGTGGAAGTTAGGTGACGAATAAATCAACGTTTGGGTCAAAATACGGGAAACGAACACCGGCCTCCTGGCAGTGAGTAAGTCCGGTGTTTTTTGACCCGCCCATCCACCCATCCACCCCGACCTCCTCCCTACGGCAACAATTATTTTCATTGTCAATTAATCTGTTGATTATTTTCTCAATTTACAGATTAGTTGTTTGGTCTATAAAATGTCATAAAATGGAAAAAAGTGTCCATCAGTGTTTCCCAAAGTCCAAGATGACGTCTCAAATGTCTCGCTTTGTCCACAACTCAAAGATATTCAGATTACTGTCATAGAGGAGTAAAGAAACCAGAAAATATTCACATTTAAGAAGCTGCAATCAGAGAAATTTGACTTTTTTTTTCATCCCAAAAAAGATTCAAATTGATTAATCGATTATCAAAATAGTTGGCAATTCATTTTATATTTGACAACTAATCGATTAATCATTGCAGCTCTACTACGCTGCGTTTGTCACTCTTTATTCTTCCTGGTTCATGATTACGTGGATTACATACAAATTGATTTTGCGGGATATATACAAATTACAGTGCATTACTTTTCACAGGTATTGCTAGGAATGGTATATGAGAACAGCCTGTATTATTAGATTAAAAATACATACGCATTATATCTGATTCTATACCGGCACCTCATCAGGAACAGGATGTGTCAACTCTTTTTTTAGTTGTATAAATTATGCCATTAGAATTTAATCAGAACAGTATATAACTAACAGAAACTTTCATTCCTCACCTAAAGATAGATGTTCTTCAGTAACACCTACGTGGCTCAAACTGTCATGACAAAAGTTTTTCAGTGATTGGAGTTTAAAGAAGTATAATTTCTTGAAGTGAATAAAATGAAAAGGAATTTAACCCAGGCACGACCAGCATCATTATACAATAATCACAAGTGAAAGGTTTAAATATAGCGATGTGATCATCTGCACCTTGATCAAATCAGACGCGGAGACTCACACACACACACACACACACACACACACACACACACACACACACACACACACACACACACACACACACACACACACACACACACACACACACCTCGCTGTCGACCTGTCCTGGCTGCTGCTGCCCGTCACAACATTTATTGATGACTTGACTTTGGCAAAACTCACATCTAACGAAAGGTTTAATATTAGCACACACACACACACACACACACACACACACACACACACACACACACACACACACACACACACCTCGCTGTCGACCTGTCCTGGCTGCTGCTGCCCGTCACAACATTTATTGATGACTTGACTTTGGCAAAACTCACATCTAACGAAAGGTTTAATATTAGCACACACACACACACACACACACACACACACACACACACACACACACACACACACACACACACCTCGCTGTCGACCTGTCCTGGCTGCTGCTGCCCGTCACAACATTTATTGATGACTTGACTTTGGCAAAACTCACATCTAACGAAAGGTTTAATATTAGCACACACACACACACACACACACACACACACACACACACACACACACACACACACACACACACCTCGCTGTCGACCTGTCCTGGCTGCTGCTGCCCGTCACAACATTTATTGATGACTTGACTTTGGCAAAACTCACATCTAACGAAAGGTTTAATATTAGCACACACACACACACACACACACACACACACACACACACACACACACACACACACACACACACAGGGCTGTCAGCGTTCGGCGGTTGCTGCGTGTTGTTTCTATGGCAACATAGTTTGCACTGACATGTTGGATAAATGAATGACTTTTCTAATAGATGGTAAATTACATTTCCTGGACATCAACTGACTCTCTCCTTCTGTCACTCTCTGTCTCTGTGCCCGTACAAACTTCCACATTAAAACAGTTTGGCAGAGCATCGTCTGTGTCGCACACTTTGTAACTGGTGCTTAAACTGTTGGGTTTAGACGTTTTGTTGTTAACTGGTATTACACATCTAGAGACTTTTAGTGAATTGACATCCTTGAGGTGGCTTCAGAAATGGTTTGAAAATTGTTGAAGGATTTTCAAGTGTCACATTTTCAGAAATATTACCCTCAAATGTCATGCTGAGAAAATGAGCTGTACAGATTGATACTGGTAATGCCCCTCATAGCTATTTTACAACATGCTTACAGCTTCAGTATTCACACTGAATGCTGTCATGATGAGCCTGCTTTGATTCTTGTATTTTGGGGAAAGCGTACAGTCACTGAACGGCCACAAAAATATAATAAAAGCACTAGAAAAGCATATTTATGTGTCACTCTGGCACCGTCTCCTGAAGCGTCACAGTGAATATATCACGTTTAAAGCTAACTGCAGTTTAAAGTACATTTCAGAAGTGTCATTAGACAAAGATGAGGCATTTTATTATACATCAATAAATATAAAATCAGTCTCCTGGTCTGCCTTTGACTCAATTTCTCTGTGTCTGACTTCGCCTGCTGTTTTTATCCACACCATTGCTGTAAATAAACATGTACTTTTAGTTCTCTTGTTATTATTTGACTGGTGCGATTAGAGTTAGATGTACATTAATCTATACTTTTGTTTCGCTGCCTGTATCTCTGGCTTTACATCTGTTGGCTGCTCTTCTGTCGACCTCCAGGGGTTTTCAGAGAAAGCTGAAATAAAAACTAAGTCAACATCCTGCTCTCACAAGGACTTCCTGCCCCGGGAGTGTGTGTTTCTGAGTGTGTGTGTGTTTCCATCAGCAATGAAGCTCCAAAGGAAAATGCAAGCAGACAGTCAGTCACCCTGCCTTGAAAGACAACAATGAATGGCTTATTATACAAACACAATAAAGGAAGAAAGTTCATGTAAAAGAGAGGGAAAGCTTGTGGGATGATCAGAAGGGTCATCTCACTTCCCCGGGCTCTCTTTCGATTCCCGCATGACAAGATGTCCCTGTCTTTCCCGTTACTGCCCCCTCCCACATCTGCTATTGAGTTGATATCTTTAAATTGTGGTGATGATAATGCAATGAAAACAGAACCCGGCACAATGCACTTAATTTTAACTACAAGCAACGCTAAATCTGATTTGACTTTAACAGCTTTCAGCTATAAGCAGTGGGCAACCTCCGGTTCTGAAAAGTGAAGCCAATGCGGAAGTGCCTTAAACTTGCATTCTTGTTAATGTCCAGCAGGGGGCGACTCCTCTGGTTGCAAAAATAATCTGGTTTTATAGAAGTCTATGAGAAAATGAGCCTACTTCTCACTTGATTTATTACCTCAGTAAACATTGTAAACATGAGTTTATGGTCTCAATCACTAGTTTCAAGTCTTCTTCAATACAGCATGATGTTCATTTAGTAGATTGTGGTCCCATTTAGAGTCAGATAGACCATAAAGCAGGGGATGCTTTAGGGCGTGGCTACCTTGTGATTGACAGGTTGCTACCACAGCATTGTCCGGTCTGGGAGTTGTCCGTGATTTCGTCTTACAACTTTAACCCTTTAACAGTGTGTTTAACAGTTCATGTCTTATTCAGCGTTCGGTTGCATATAGCTCCACCCTCTCGTGTGACTTCTGGTTGCAAAAAAACAAGATGGTGAAGGCCAAAATGCCGAACTCGAGGCTTCAAAATGGCAGTCCACAAACCAATGGGTGACGTCACGGTGGCTATGTCCACTTCTTATATGCAGTCTATGTATATGTCTATATGTCATGATAATTACTGTAATGGGTAATCTCAAAGTAATAACTCACATACTACCAATTACATTTTTCATATAACTGCATATTTTTCTTCATCGTGCCAATGTGCGTTTGCCCATCAAGCTTCTGCTCGCAATTGCAATTACAGGATATTAGAGACTGAAATGTCGTCCCTTTCCAGATGGCCACACACTCGTCAGAGAAAAGAAGAGGGAGCGACATGTGGGCTTACAGTGTCTGTGTCTGTGTGTAACTGTGTGTAACTGTGTGTGTGTGTGTGTGTGTGTGTGTGGTTGATCTTTGCAAATGCTGTCCTTTTCCAGACGGTCATAAAGTCAGACTAAACAGGAAAACCACAAAGTTGTAGACAGTTAATCCTCCACTTAGGCACTCATACACATTTACACAATGTCAATGAACTGGTCATGTCTGCTGGAGGCTACGATGATCACTGTGCTCCAGACTGGGGGGTGTTCCCGTCTAAACTGTCTCCCAGGAGGCCCACTGGTTCTCTACGCACTCAATTTAAATTCTCAGACTAGAAAGTAGGCTAAAATACAACATATATACTTCTACAGTGCAGACACATGGGAGGGCTTTGGCAATATAATACAGTGGAAACCGCTTATATGGATCAAAACGCTTGGGACAGAATCATTCTTATACAAATGCTGTTTAAATAAGTTGCTTATAGTAATCAAGTAGTCCGCTTATAGTGTCATTTTGGGTCTTTTTATACATGACAACATGTGGAAAAACATTTTAAAACTACGTTAGATTAATATTAAAACAGTTAGTAACTTTAATAAAAAGAACTTCTTGTGATATTTGCTCAAACTGTCACATTATCCTGACAGTAGTATATGAGACAGATAATCTGTGAAAAAACAAGATTCCTCTTCCTCCTTTTAAAAGGCATTTGCAAGATTCCCCTGCACTCGAAGAAAAACAACCGATTAGAGCCACGTCTCCAACGTCAATCACTGCTCGTGAAGCTCATGAACTCTGATCAAACTGTCAAACTAGGCAGCGCTGATCAAAGATGAATCGAGATTCTGTTACTGTAATGCCTATTTCTCTCCTCAAATGTTTTCAGAAACATCTCGTAGTGCACTGTTTAGCTGTAAAAGGAGAAAGTTTGTGACACTGTTGAAAACAGTCAAGCCAAAACCAAGCACTGCCCACCAACCGCAGCACACTAAATAATATACGATCATACAAAAAACAAGTATGTAAATGGAAGTTTAAACTCTTACATTCAGATCTATTAACCATGAAGCACGAGCAAACACCATCATGATACTAAAGTGTCAAAATCAATATTCAGTAAATTAAAAACCCCACTATAACTTGAACATGAATATTGCAAAAAAAAATATATATATATATATATATATATACACACACACACACACACACACAGGGAAGATAGAAGCACGGAGAGGGAATGTTTATGTGCAATAACTCCTGGATAAGTGGTAGAAGTGATTTAGCTGAGCTCAGACCAGCCAGCAGTAAATCCATCCTGCAATGGACCAACTGCGCTCTCTCACACACACACACACACACACACACACACACACACACACACACACACACACACACACACACACACACACACACA
>CAKAOH010025472.1:2500-11469 GCA_916701665.1 Sebastiscus tertius | reverse complement strand
GTCCTCCTGTCCTCCTGTCCTGCTGTCCTCCTGTCCTCCTGTCCTCCTGTCCTGCTGTCCTCCTGTCCTCCTGTCCTCCTGTCCTGCTGTCCTGCTGTCCTCCTGTCCTCCTGTCCTGCTGTCCTCCTGTCCTCCTGTCCTGCTGTCCTCCTGTCCTCCTGTCCTCCTGTCCTGCTGTCCTCCTGTCCTCCTGTCCTCCTGTCCTGCTGTCCTGCTCCGTGTGTCGTGCCTTGGTTTCTTGTTTCCAGTGAACCTCCGTCTCCTCTGTGAATGTCTCCTTCCCGTTCTTCGGCTGCCGATCGGCGGCCCGTCACGTCCGTGGTGAACGGAGCTGCAGAGACGGGCGTCTCCTGTCAAGCTGAACAATGAGAGGAAGTAAACGGGTGAAATATGACAACAAAGCAACGCCTAACATGCCGTTCTTCGCTAGCGATGAAGTCCCCGTCAGAGCCGATCAGGAGCGAGCGCGTCTCCTCCATCTGAGCTGCAAACGGAGTTTCCTCTTTTGAGTCAAACATTTTAAACGCTGTGAATCAGGTGTGACTAGCAGCCCGTCCAAACGAGTCAAAGAGGAGGACAGTAACAGACGTTAGCGTCCCCTTCAGGACACTTATTCATATTATTCAGTCAGCAGACCCGTTTTCATTTTGGATAAAAACACAATCATGCTGAGGGGAAGAAAAGTGCAGTGACCCGTTTCCAGGTACTGGAACCGGGTACTGGAACCGGGTACTGGAACCGGGTACTGGAACCAGGTACTGGAACCGGGTACTGGAACCGGGTACTGGAACCAGGAACTGGAACCGGGTACTGGAACCGGGTACTGGAACCAGGTACTGGAACCGGGTACTGGAACCGGGTACTGGAACCAGGTACTGGAACCGGGTACTGGAACCGGGTACTGGAACCAGGTACTGGAACCGGGTACTGGAACCGGGTACTGGAACCGGGAACTGGAACCGGGTACTGGAACCGGGTACTGGAACCGGGTACTGGAACCGGGAACTGGAACCGGGTACTGGAACCGGGTACTAGAACCAGGTACTGGAACCAGGTACTTGCTAATCATATTAAAAGATGAACTCACGTCAGGCAGCTTTAAACACCACCGGAAGCTTTGGGAGCTTTCGGCTTTTAATTGTCAGCTCCGCAGTTTGACCTGCCGGTGTTTGTTCTGTTGATCTGACCGGACAGCAGAAGGACGGGTCTGTGCACAACTCTGAGAAGAACAAGCAGCTGCTTCAGACCTCCAATCAGCACATTACCTGAGCTCAGGTGTGTTTCAGGTGAAGCAGCAAAGTCAGACTTTAGTGGGTTGAATCTTTTCTCTGCAGACACATCTGTTTGAACTGATGAACATGTCTGATTGAGAAGTGTAACCAAACTACAGAGCAGTCAGACAGACCTCCACCGCGGCTGCACAGCCCTTCAAATGTGTCACATTAATAATCAAATATAGTTGGATCTTTATTAAAATGATAAATATCGTATAATGTATGTTTAATAATAATGTTCACAATGCTAAATCTTATTAAAAAAATCTGAGTTTCTGATCAGGAAATATTTACTAATCCATTTATCCATTTATCCATTTATCAATTCCACCAAACGGAACTGAAATGAAACCGCTTTTAAGTCTCCATCCTCCAAAGTAACATCAGAACTTAAACACTAAAAACTAACTCCCACATATTTTCTGAATGTTTGCAGATGTAATGTTTGTCTTGTGAAGTCAACAGCAGGGTTTCCGTCTCATGTTTTAGACACTACGCACAAAGACCGGCCGGCTTCCAAAGGCTCGGTTCTGGATGCAGATATAATGATGTACTGAACTGTAAAGATCCCTCATGGACTAAAGAAAGCTCAGGTCACTTCAGGTTTACAAGTCCAAAACTACAGACAACAGTGTGAGTGAGTGACAGGCGTCTGTCCTGCCAGTCATCCATCAGTGTATCAGCGACACTAAACCGGATCAATCTGTTTGCTGCTCGCTGTGAGCCGTCAGTCACGACTCTCTGATCACTCACTCCATCACGACAGCTCGCCGGAGGTCACCGCCGCTCCGATCGCTTCCTCCCACCGTTCTGTAACGATGCTGAAGGAAAGTTGAGTGTTTTACAGCAAACAAACAACCAGCTGATCATAAAGTCCATTATCACCACATCCCAACATGTGGACATAGTGGTGACTCTTCACTGTTGGACCTCAAACCAGCCGTGTTTCCACTCATTGTTTTTATCACATTAGGAAAGCTGTATTGAAACGGGCAAATTCAATAAAACATCCTTCATTTTTAAAACAGTTTACATTTTTCGCTTGAGGTGGTTTTTACCTAAAAAGTGTTGATGCACCAAAATGAGATGTGGAAACCTCTACCGAATAAACCCTGACGTGGTGAACATTTCATCCCTGTCTCCTACAAAATCACGTTCCCATACGACTACACTGCATTCTCTATTACAAACTCTATTACATGTTGGGAAAACGGATTTTCTCCCAGATTACAGTCGCAGTTTAAAACAGTTTAAAACAGTTTTGAAATGTGGTTAACGTTGTAAACTGAAACACAACAACAAAACGCAACAAAGTTCTTGGTTCGGTTTAATAAAAGACATCACGGTTTGGCTGAAAATGTTGGTTATGGTATTTAAGGTACGGATGTAAATTAAAATAAGTGAACGTTGACTTTCACCAACAGCGTCTCCTGGGTGACAGTCCTGTGTTTGTTGACCCATCCATCCACCCGACCTCCACCCAACGCCGACTTCTACGGACTGTCATTAGGAACGTATCTGTGATACATCTAAAACCAAAAGTTTCCCTCGACACCAAATTCAAAATGCAGTTTTGTTGTATGAGAATGTCATTTTAGGAGACGAGGCTGAACATTTAACTCACATCACTGATCCGCTGTTTCCTCGTCGGAGTCTTCTCAGATATCTCCATAACGTGTGAATGATTGGCTGAAACATGACCAAGACTCACATGAAAGAACTATTACAACTCGCCCAACTGAAACTGATTCCTGAAGACTTCTCTCCAGTTTTCCACCTCTACTTCTTCTTCTACTCTGTTTTCCGGCGGATTACAGCCATGCGTCACCTATAGCACCAACTTCTGACCAAACTACTGAAACACACCTGAAGTCTTCATTAGGTGAAATTCATGGACACACAAACATCAACTCAGCCTCAGAGCCTCTCAACCATGAGGGCCGTACTCAGATATGTCCACACCATGTTGAGATTGTCCTTCTACTCTACCGAACAGACACAGATCTCTAGTCACAGAAGACTGGTCATAGCAGGACGAAGCACAGGTGGAACAAATAGCATTGATGATGGCTCCCTTCCAGCATTAATGATGATGCCTTAATGTTGTTAGTTACAGCTGTGTTGCTGTGAAAAAGGTCAATTCATGTTGTTTTCAGTCCACATTGTTCCTCCTGGTCGTCTGCACCAACTCAGAGACACCAGCCACCCAGTTTGTGAACCACTTCCCTCGATGCAGCACTGTTCATTATACTCACTATATATATATATATATATATATATATATATATAGAGAGAGAGAGAGAGAGAGAGAGAGAGAGAGAGCTTTACTTCAGAGTAGAGTGACTAACTAACTAAGAAGTCAGTCCTGAAAGTGGCACTAGAGGAAAGGCCATCATTAAAATCATTAAGCTGTTCAGACTGAATGTGAAATAAATCTTCGAGGAGATGCATCTGCAGGAGAAGTCGATAGCGAGACGACAAGCAGACAGAAACAGATGCAGATTGTTACGAAGCTGAGTGAAGAAAGGAACTATTTGTAGGTTGAACATGTGAAGACTCTTCATGGACCAAAGAGATGTTTCCTGAGGCTCGTTTCACAACAGTGACTCTGGGTTTGCCCTTCAACCCGTCCTCATTCCCAATTCATCATATACGGAAGCTCGGTGATGACCTCTGGTGCCTCTGGTGCCTCTGGAGACATGAAGCCAACGATGTGCCAAAAACTGCAGTTCATCGAATGGCCACTTTGAATCCCCACGGAGCTCTGTGTTCAAATGCCTTAACAGCAGAAATAAACCTGTTCACAGCCCGGTACCAAACACGGTTTTGGTCTGTGGAGACATTACGCCGACATTCTGCGTGTCATGAGGACGCATTTTAGCCATTTCCTGTGTGTCATTCGTATGGCAAACAAACGTCCACAAAACCACTTAGGGTAAGTTGAACATCATAAGTACGTAAACTAAGTAAAACACGTACAGAAACAATATTACACATATAGACACATATAGCACGTCACAAATGTCAACAAAACACGTGATGATGGTCATGTGACAAACGTCACTAACGTAACTTACAAAACAAACACGGGTCAACACCGTCTGGAACAGAACTCTCCTGGTTAAAGGTCCTGTGTTTGTTGGACCTATCCAACCCCCACCATCAGCCCTCTTTCTCTCTTTTTATTCTGCGTCATTAACTCTTACCGTAGCATTTATAAACGGATGCGTTTACATCGCAGTCAGCAGAGGATACATGGCGAATAGAAGACGTGGGGATGTCTGGGGAACGGGACGGACTGGCTGCAAGTCGGCTGTTTGATTCAATTAGTCCAAATTAACAGGAACTGAGATGAGAACATAATAAACAATATCTTCTTTTTCATACACAGATCTTTGGAGACGAGGCTCAACTCCTCCACACAGGATGGAGGACTGTGTGTGTGTGTGTGTGTGTGTGTGTGTGTGAGACGCTCTGTGGCTGATCAGGGCCAGAAGTGGCTCAGCTCGCCCAAGAAGCCTTAATTAGCCAGCATGGCTCCTACAGCTAACCATCACACTGCATTGATCCCCCCACACACACACACACACACACACACACACACACACACACACTGTTAATGACCTCTGACAGCCGCGACGGGCTGCTGGTAGCAACTAACTGCTTTTGGATCAGTCCAGCTGTGACATTAATACAGTGTATATGAGTGTGTATATTTACAGCGAGCAGTTAAAACAAAAGGAACATCCGCTCAAAGGCCTCGTTTCATTTTCCATCCAATTATTCTGCGAGGAAGCGGCGAGCGGAGAGTGGCCGCCGCTTTGTGGGAAACATTCCCGCTGCAGAAACAGAGCTGTTAAGCTCAGAGCTTTGCTTCGCTCGCTGCTAATTCAAGAGAAATGCTGTTGTCTCTGGTCCTTCCCAAACCCCAATTTGTCTTCTTTTTGTTCTTTACAGTATGACTGTTAAAATATGCTGATGAAAGGAGGCCCGGCGTTCGCAGGGAAACAACAATAAACCGCTGCTACCCAGAGGGAAGCCGGCTTCTTGTTAGGCTGCTTTTCTGCCTGACTTGACACTTTTGCCCGGATCAAACGTCTCATCACGAAATGCAACCTGCAAACAAAAGTGCTTACCCATAATCCATCAGTGCAGGTGTGTGATGCGGCGGGCTCTGAAATGAGCAGTTGTTAATCCTTCAGACGAGCCTCCCTCTAATTAACAAGCTCCACGCAAAATGAACTGTGTTTCAACAAAATATAAAACAGCTCTCCTCCTGTGTTCAGAATTCAGGAGAAAGCTGCCTCCGTAAAGGATCCGGCCATGAAGGATCCGTCCGTAAAGGATCCGTCCACGAAGGATCCGTCCGTAAAGGATCCGGCCATGAAGGATCCGTCCGTAAAGGATCCGTCCACGAAGGATCCGTCCACGAAGGATCCATCAATGAAGGATCCATGAAGGATCTGTCCATGAAGGATCCATCCGTAAAGGATCCATGAAGGATCCGTCCATGAAGGATCCATCCATAAAGGATCTGTCCACGAAGGATCCGTCCATGAAGGATCCATCAATGAAGGATCCATGAAGGATCTGTCCATGAAGGATCCATCCGTAAAGGATCCATGAAGGATCCGTCCATGAAGGATCCATCCGTAAAGGATCCATTCACGAAGGATCCGTCTGTAAAGGATCCATCCACGAAGGATTCGTCCACGTAGGATTCATCCACGAAGGATCCATCTGTAAAGGATCCGTCCACGAAGGATCCATCTGTAAAGGATCCATCCACGAAGGATCCATCTGTAAAGGATCCGTCCATGAAGGATCCGTCCATGAAGGATCCGTCCATGAAGGATCCATCCACGAAGGATCCATCTGTAAAGGATCCGTCCACGAAAGATCCATCCGTAAAGGATCCGTCCATGAAGGATCCGTCCACGAAGGATTCATCCACGAAGGATCCGTCCATGAAGGATCCATCCATGAAGGATCCGTCCATGAAGGATCCGTCCACGAAGGATCCATCTGTAAAGGATCCGTCCACGAAGGATCCATCTGTAAAGGATCCGTCCACGAAGGATCCATCCGTAAAGGATCCGTCCACGAAGGATCCGTCCACGAAGGATCCATCCGTAAAGGATCCGTCCACGAAGGATCCATCTGTAAAGGATCCATCCATGAAGGATCCGTCCATCAAGGATCCATCCATGAAGGATCCGTCCATGAAGGATCCGTCCATGAAGGATCCATCCATGAAGGATCCGTCCATGAAGGATCCGTCCACGAAGGATCCATCCGTAAACACGATGCTATCTCAGTTATGCTTTGAGGGAAACGTAGCTTCTCCTGGAGTTTTAAAGACGTGATTAATGGTAGAAAAATGTCATTGTTCGACTTAAAGATTCTATATTTTCTACATTATTTAAAGGAACAGTATTGGCAGAAATGGAATTTAATAAGAAGTATGTTTCAATACTTTACAATGAGCCGTTTATATCACAGAGTCCTCCATGTTTCTACAGAAGCCCAGAACGGACAAACCAAACTCTGTCTCCAGAGAGAGACGTTCACATGTTCACGTTTTCCTGTAGACCACCGCAGTTGGCACATTGGAGCCCTTCACTCTGGCCCGTAAAGCTTTGGATGAAAATAAAAATAAGTGAACGTTGACTTTTGGTTTCACACGGGACACAAATGCTGGTCTCCTGGGTGGAAGTCCTGTGTTTGTTGGACCCATCCATCAGCCCGACTTCCACTCTACGTGGACTTCTGCCAACAATCATTAGAAACGTATTCGTGATACGTCAAAAACGAGACACAATATGTTTCCCTCTAGATGTCATTGATTGAATGGGAAGGTAATGTTCCAGCAGACAGGGCTGTCAGGTGCTTCTGCTTGATTCGCCGATCTTAATAACATCCAGTTTTAGAAGCTGTTATTTGATCTTATATTGTGCATATTCCTAAATGGCATTGTGTTTAATGGTGTTCCTGCTTAGCAAGCCTGGGCTGATGTCACTCTGTAATAATGCACAGAGAGGGGGGTGTGGTTTAATAGGGGCCCAGCAGCTCCTTCCAGCCCCAGGGGCCCCCAACAGGTTAATCCATCTCTGTCAGCATTAATGCAAAGTGCATGTGATTTGTAGTAAATGAGCTAAACTGTGTAAAATAAGTGATGCAGTCATTTAAAGTGTTCCCAGGTGGAGCTGCTGTCGCCACCTCGTATCGCACATTGAAATGAGCCGAACCAGCAGCGCCGTGTCTTTCCTGACTTCTTATTATTTTACCCATTTGAAGAAGTGTCCGGCGTGTCCCGTAGATGTTGTTGTGCTGATGTAGAGAAACCAGCGTGATGCAATCTGAACAGAAGACGGGAGCGACGGGACGAGATGCTGAAGTTTCTAAATGTGGCGGTGCAGAGAGGCAGCGCTGATAACTGTACAGCAACAAAGAGGGGACATCAAACACGGGGAGCAAACGCTCACCTGATAGTTGGCGAGTGGCGCCGAGCCCACATTACGCTGCAGAGAAAAGAGAGGGCAGGCGGAGGCAGCGACAAGCCGCTCTCGCCTGTTAACACTCAGCGAAACAGCCAGAGCTGCTTCTAATGGCCTCGCCAAAACTTTTCATTTTATAATTGGCAGGCAGCCGCGGCGAGATTGACAAATGAGTGTCAGCCATCAGCGATTCCCCGAGCCAGGGATGCCAGAGATGGAGAGCGGGAATCAAAATAATTAAAATAAATAAGGTGCCAAGTGATGGCAGCGCTCCCTCCAACATGGCAGATGAGAGCTGCCAGCAAAAAGAGAGAAGGAGGGATGGTTGGAGTGTCAGTCTTCACCTCCTCTCCTGGACCTCTCACCACTAAACCGTTATTAGTGACAGAATTCTGCCAGCTAGTCAGCCGCCTGTGTGTGTGTGTGTGTGTGTGTGTGTGTGTGTGTGTGTGTGTGTGTTAGCCGAGGCCTGATTATCTGATTGAAACAATGCTCCGGTAATCAGTAGGAGTTTACACCTAAGGATGAGCTCATTTTCACTTCCCCTGGCTCCCGTCTGCCCTTTTTGTTTGTTACATAGAAGAAGAAGAAGAAGAAGAAGAAGAAGACATGAGATGTGATCAGCGTAATGAAGCAGCTGCCTGTGAGGATGCAACAGTCCCTCTTTACACCTGAGGTAACATCACGATGTGCTACATCTGGATTATATTTACACACTAATCTCTTTCCTGTTTTAGCCTCATCACATCGTCACCAACGTCACACGTGATGAGCAGCAAATCCACCAAAACGCCATTGATGAATTGATCCTAATTCTTCCTTCATTACCAGGAACATGTCCGACGGCCGCTGTAGTTTATTCTGAGTCAAACCCACATTCAGCACGTGAAGCTGGAACCACCCAGACGCCAGGAAACATGTTGACATTGAGGTTCTGCAAACCGCGGATACGCTGAATGTCGACGTTTCTGAACCAAAAATATGGTTCATACGGGCCTTGTATCAGTCTCGCATCGGCCTCACATCGGCCTCGTATCGTGGCCTACCTAAGTAGTTTTCTTTGCCTAAACTTAGCTAAGTAGTTTTATTTGCCTAAGCCTAAGGAAGTTATTTCCTGTGAAGATGGAGGTTTATTTTGACAGGACTGTAGCATGTAAAGAGCAGAAACACGTGTTGCTGGACATTCTTTGGAAAACAA
>CAKAOH010025471.1:0-55953 GCA_916701665.1 Sebastiscus tertius | reverse complement strand
TATATATAGCAAAATTCATTACAGGCTTTGCATAATTTAATACCTTTCTGTTATCGTTGACACGTGAGGACCATTATCGTAGCCAACCAATATCGCATTGAACAATAATCTCATCATATTGCCCAAGCCTAGTGGCTAATGTTAGTTAATGTTTGCAAACTTAAGGTAGATGCTACTGTATACCTGGCATTACTAAATCAATGTGCTGACTCTTATACTTACTGTTACACTACATTTTAGCATTCAACAATACCTCATATTTTTTTCCCATAGCACCTCACACTCAATTAGTTATCATCCTGAATGCAAAGTGTGGAGGCAATTTCTGTGAAGAAGGATTCGAAAATCAAGAGAAAGTCTTTTAAAGGTTTAATAAACACTTGCAAGTGGGCAAACAACCATCAACACAAATGTTCAAGGCTGAGAGCTCTGAAGCTTCGTGACATTTATACCCTTGCGTGCAGGCTCACAGTCGTATATCTCACATTGCCTGTCTGACAGACACTTCTGTCCTTTTTAGGGTTACTTGTCCTCAAATAGGCGCTACAAGTTTGTTAACTAGGTGACCGACACCGAAACAGAAATAGGCCTTAAGGGCAATGAGTGTCACCTGTCATGACCTTAGGAATGTGCAGCATGTTTGTATTTTTCCAGCACAAAAGTAACTTCAAATTATCACCAAAACACAAATATAGATGGAGCAGGTAAAATGGTTGGAGCTCCATCAAGAAAGAAATGTTATTTTATGCTGTAAATGTAATTGCGTTCCAATTATTTTCAAGTTGCAGGTCACCATAGGGGTGTTTTTTTTTTGCTCACTGTTTACTGTAGAGTTAGAAAATGGTGTTGCAGAACAATTTGTCATTTTGAGAGTGTAGGAGGCCACTTACTATAATACAATTTATTACCTATGTCTGTAAATGTGCAAACACCTAGGTCTAGCATACAGACTGCTACAGTAACAAGTACAAGTAGTACAGCAGTACTGTATATATTGTGTAGATTTGTGTATTGCAAACTATTTGCTAGATGTTGCACTATGGAGTATAAACATCGTCCAAATCAGTTCATTTCATACAGCCAGTAAATGACATGATAGCATACTGAATTGAGCGCCTTCATAAATATGAGCTGTAGCCAATGGCAAGACCTCATGCTGGGAGGTGTAGAGAGGAACCAAATGTTAGTGATTGCATCGTTCACTCATTCGTTCACTGTCCGTCTGTCACTCTAACCACTCTCCTCCACTTTTCTTTTTGTTGTATTTTCATGGAAAACTCAACTTTTAATGTGTTCAATCATGCAGAGGATGGTTTGATGCACAGAGATTGGTTCTAAGATTATTATTAGATCGTGAACATTAGCATTGAGCAACAGTATAAGGAGTAAAGTGTAGATGTTGGGATTTCGAAACATTTGTCTGTAAGTGAGGCGGTTCAAAATGTGAGGTTTCTATGAGATGGTTTGCATTATATTAGGCCTATAAGTTATGAAAGATGTATGCTCAGTGTGATCATTTGCTTTATAAACCTCCATACTTGTGACATAGCAAAGCAAAGAGAGATAAAGACAGAGTGTACAGGTATGTAAAATGAACAGCAACAAGAGGCTACAGAATAAAAAGAGCCAAGAGGGAGTGAGCGATGAATGAAAGTGTGTGTGTGTGTGTGTGTGTGTGTGTGTGTGTGAGAGCATGTGTGCATGGTTGGGAGGAGGAGATGCTGACAGACTGAAAGGCCCTGCAGCTTCTCAAGAGGAGCCAAACCATCAATCGGAGGCACAAAACAACCCACTGAGAAGTGCATGAGATGGGTAAAGGGGGATTTCAACAACTGCTGAGAGACAAAAGATATACAGTGTGTTTAACTGAGGCTTTTACTGCTACTGCAATACATTTAGTTTTACTTTAATACTAAGGCCTTGGGCTCAGAAGAGCATTGCTGATGAAATCGCCTCCTACTGATTGTTCTCTTGTGTGTTTTAGATGCATCTAACAGATGATCACAGCGCCTACAATATATTCAGATGGCCAGAAGTATAAATCAACACCCAACACTGTCTCAGCTTTGATTCAACAAAAACAGATTTTTACCAGAAAAGTAGAAAACTGAATCTACGGAGGTCGTATACAGTCAATAGCTCATGTGTTGGAACAGTGAGCAGAGGCTAATTTTCATTTGCAGTTGACCCATCTCCGCTGTAATATAGATTTCACATCAAAAAAATCAATGCAAGGAGAAATGCTGTAACAGTCAGCTTTTTTTATCGATGTTGGCAAGCTTCTTCTTTCAAAAATGACAGTGTGCAGTAGAAACCCACGCAGCACTTTCGGTAGCATTGTGAAAAACTGAACAATAATACAAATTCCTAAGTCATATAGTTTCATTAAATTATGCAGTACGCATATAATTGAACATTTTTTGAAGAAATTACAATATTAAACTTGGATTGGACTGACATTTTTTTTGCATGGTTTAAAAAATAATGAGAGATTTAGTGGCAAAATGATGAGTCAATTAATTATTCCACCATCGACAACAATTTTAACAACCGATTCATCCCATTAATCCAGTAAAAATGGCATACTGGTTCCAGCTTCTCACATGAGAGGATTTACTGCTTTTGTGTTTTTTGTTTATATATAACTTGTAAATTAAATATATTTTCAGTTTGGGGATTTTTGGATGCAGAAAACAAGCTATTTAAATCATCCTTTTTGGTTCAGGGAATTTGTGGTGGACATTTTTCACTGCAGATTAATTGCTAATGGAAATAATCCATAGCTGAAGAGAGTTCATTGAGAGAAAATCAAACGTTGATTACTTTTAAGATACAATCTATTCAATTCAATTTGATTTAAGACATTGCAGGTTATCCCTGCTGACCTTTGGCACAGTGGTGAGTGGGGGAAGAAAACCATATAGATAAAGGGAAAGACACAGCGAGAGACAGGGATGAAGAAAGAGGGAAATAATCTGGATTGTTGGAAAAGAAGGAGAGGATGAGAATGAGAAAGCTGAACGAATGGTTTAAAGGAAAGAAAGGAGAGGAGAGGAGAGGTGATCTGTGGCTGTAATCTGGCTGAGCAGAGCCAGAGAAGAAAGGGAAAGAGGTTTTCTGAAAGCCAACGGAGGAGGGATTGTGCTTCCGTTGTGGAAAAACAAGACCCAGACAGACGTACTTCATGCTTCATCACCTAATGTCTAAAATATTATACCTTACAAAAGCCTCTTGCTTCCACAAAATCAAATTCACAAGATGTACCTCCAGAAAGTTCCGTAACTATTCCATCCAATAGAGTAGAAGAGAGAAGGATTGTTAAGGG
This sequence comes from Sebastiscus tertius, assembly GCA_916701665.1. Classification (NCBI taxonomy): domain Eukaryota; kingdom Metazoa; phylum Chordata; class Actinopteri; order Perciformes; family Sebastidae; genus Sebastiscus; species Sebastiscus tertius. Next base: position 52,628 of record CAKAOH010025471.1, on the reverse strand, counting down.
GGGTTAGTTCTTTCGTAAAGCAGGTGTTTACGTAATCCCTCCAGGTCAGAAGATGGAAAACAGATCCAGCAGAGCCAGCTAAATAAACAGATGTCGAACCTGCAGCTCATAACACTGGAAACCTGACGTCATGTGAAACAGGGTCAGCTTGAGTGTTCTTTATGGCCTCTTCAACCCCCTGTAAACCAATGAATCAGTTCTCAAGCAACCAATCAATCACCTAAACTGTCCCTGGAGGCATCTTATTGACTGAAAAACATACAGTACAGCCTTTTGAAGGGCAACTGTTCAGTTTTTCCTGGACCTGGTACAAGAGATGATGTTACGTTATCTCGTAACTTGTGACTTAAGTGCTACTCTTTCCGACAGGGAGGATCGCCAGTGCAGATACTGCAGGAAAAACACTGGTTTGCTGTCTGTTTCCATATACAGTCACAGCTCTGTTTGGTTTTGTGAATCTGTGCTTTTGTATTGTGTGTGTAGTCTGACGATGGGATGCTTTGTGACATTTGTTACTACTACTACTGCTGCTGAAGACACAGATTAATCAGCGGTTATCTGATACGCGACTTTAGCCCTGATTTTCCCCTCGCCAACAGTTTTTTGAGTTCCCCAACAAAAGCCCCAGATCAGAGGCAAATCGGCATTTGATTGGCGCATGCAAATCTGTGCTTGAGCGCTATGTGTAAACTGTTCAAAGACGCATCGCAGACGTCGTGACAAAGCGTAGTTTGGAGACCAGACATACTCATCTGGGATTCCTCCCGGTGAAAGATCTTGGTGCGTGTGACCCCTTGTCGCCGGTCAGTCATGTAGTGTTAACAACTTAAAGAATCCCAATTACAAGACAGCAGGTTGTGTAGCGTCAACAGTACGGCAATCTGACCACTTTGAAACTTGTGTAGTGTGAACTTAAACACACTTTGAGGTGAGATTATTTTGCCTAGAATGAATTTTTTAAACTTTTAAGACCTTAAAATGCTCAGAAAAAAAATGGTATTTGAACATCTGCATTTCCATGACAACTAGGCATGACAAGCCCCATTTTTATATCCCCTTATCCAAGTTCAGGGTTGCAGGGTGATGAAGTAAATCCCCACCACCCTGGGCCTGTTTTTAACAGCTGGCAGGCCCAGTGGGTCACAACACAGAAGCGGAAGCCTGATGTGAAGTTTAGTATTTGCAGTACAGATAGTAATAGTTGTTGAAACTGGTGCTGCTGGAAGTTTTCGTGAACATCTGCGTTGAATTTACTGCACTACTGGTTTTCATGTGACAAAGGTGACAATGATGATGTTGGTAAAGATGATGACAGATGTTTCATCGCTAGTAATGGTGCTAACAGTTACCATCTGCGCTGCATTACGGCACCGCTGTTTCAAGTTAAAAATCCAAACAAAACAGGCATGTCAACCAGCTGTAAAACTGCAATATAACCAGGCACAAACAGAGCTACTACTTTAGCCTTAATCCACTCTATAGCACATACACACTAACTAACTGGGATAGCAAAAGTGATGAGTTCACTTCTCAGCATTCTGTATTTACTTATTTACACTGTGGTATATATTGTGTGTGTCTGATGCACATATTTGTACATATTTCTTCTATTTCTAATTTCTTGTTTTTATTATTCACTTATATTTCTCTACATATGTTGTATTATATAATGTAGCATTATGTACATACTGTACATGTTACTCCTCTATTTTTATTTTCGTACATGTCTGTGCTTTTATATAAGAGCAACTGTAACGTCCCAATTTTCCCCTGGGCAGTCAAGTATTTCTGATTCTGAATGGGGAAATGTTTAAAAGAGGGCACACAAATCCAAATTGTTGTATCAGTGATACCTTGTAACACCTTAACAATATGAGGATCTAACACATTCTGCCATGCTTTTAGTGTGGCAAACATACCTTTTTGAGTAAATCTAATGGACTTAATTAAGGTTAAAGAGTGAACCTAGTCTTCACAGGAGAGTTTAACCACTAAAACTATAGTTTTGAATTGATTGACAGAATGAGGATGTCTTCAAAATAACTATGGTGTGATTGCAGGAAGTTTCTTAAGTATTTTCGGACATTGTAATTGTGACAAATTTACACTCAGGCAGTTGACCTAAAAGCAAAGACATATTTTACAATATTTGCTGACTTAATCTATATTTTGTTTTTGTTTTTTTGGTGTGATATAGTGATTGTCTTTGTCTTTCCTGAAAACATTTCGCTGCTCTTACCTTGGTGGGGATGCGTGCCGTCAAGAGGTAGGCTCGGTGAGACGCAAGGGCCTAAGGGAGAGAGAGAATAGAGGGAATAATGAGTATGTAGCTTTAAATATACACTCTGACCAACAAGAACAAGGAAATGACAAAGAGCGCAGAGAGTTGACTCATACACATGAAAAGGCTCGTGACTCTAAAACATCTCAGTCGGTATGGAAAGAGGAGTTTAGATTTCTCTCTACTTGAAAACAAACACATACACAGACAGTGACACGACCCACTGAGATGCTTATTACATGTAGCCAAGAGATGCCTTCATTTTTTATTGGACCACCGCCTGTCTTCTGAGTGAGGACATTATAGGTCAGTGTGTTTTTCCTGTTTGTGTCGTTCCTGCCTGCTGAGCAACCTCGACATCGACTGCCTGCCACCGTTAATTAGAGCACATGGTGAGGACTGAGCTTGCTTCTGTTGCTGCTCTGTGAAAGAAAAGTCAGAGTTTGAAGAGGCATAACTGGAATGCATAAACTTGACATTCCTATCCAGATGAGCAGCCTTGAAGCGTCGTTATTCTGGTTTTATACAGAAGCCTGCCATTGAATGAGATGCTGTTTATAGGGATAATTTGCACAACTCACTGAGAATGTGTTGACACTGACAAAGACATACTTTTAAGAAGGGATTCCAGTGCATACATTGAACAATCTCAACCTTGAGTCAGTTGTAGTCTCTATATTACATGGTTGCACATTAGCATAAGAGTATAAAATTCTGTGGTAAAAGTTTTTGGCGTACCAAAGTGGATGATCATAGCGTACCATAAAATAATCCAACAGAAGAACAAAGGTCAACACAACGGCTTATTACAAGTTGATGTTTAAAAGAAGCTGAAGTCATGTGCAGGACCGTTAGCCAAGCTTTTATTTTAGCCATAATGATACCAACTGTAACGAGTGCTGCCTTTACCTCCATGTGCCGTGACACTGGATTTTCTCCTATCAAATACTATCGCAACATGACCAAGGCTGATCTTTAAAACTATTAAAGGGACACTGTCATCTAGAGATGTCACGTCACCAGTCCATACCAGTGAAATTCCACGATTCTCAATACCGATTCAATACCATGCTAAACAACAGTAAGACAATAAATCCCATTTACTTCAACATCCACTCCTTTATTACTGTTTGCATACTGGTTTCTGTTAGGAAGTTAAACAGGTCATAATTCCCTCTCTATTATCTATTTTATATTGCTGGGAAAACACTTGTTTTTATTCAAGTTTTTCGCCACAAACTGTGTTTTACTAGATTACGTTTGAACATGTCGTGATAATGTTAGAATTTACCTTCGTCTAATACTCCTATGGCACCTCCCATTTTGAAATCGACAGGACGAGAGCTAGTTAACGCTAGCTGTTAGCAGCCAGTAAGCAGCACAGTCCAGATGTAGCATTATCAGGGAAAAACAGGTAAAAAGAAAAAAAAAAACAGGTGACAGTGAGTTTACTGCATCCCAAGCGGTACTGTAGAAAAACAAGTACCGTCACGTTTTCAGAATTTTGGCATCGACTTGGCACTGAAGTATCGGTTCTTGTGACATCCCTACTGTCATCTCATACCCTCTTGACAAAACCCCCCCAAAAAAACACCCTGGTTGGTCAACAAAGGCATGTACTATGTGCCTCCATTATCATAACTGAAACCTCTTGACCCTCGTAGCAAGCCATCTCCTTTGTCTTTCCTTTCACTCTGCACTGACAGCACGCTGGAATAAAACTGTAATGTCACAAACTGCCTTACGGCTCCAAAGATAAGCAACTTAGGCCTGTTGGTTTTCAATGCTCCAACATAAAAATGAAGGGAAACGGACTCAAAGGAAGAGAAAATACCAACTGATGAAACAGGGGACATAAGGTTAAAATGGAGAAAGAAAAAAGCAGTGAGTAGATGAAACCTGCAAAAACAAGCATGTAAGGGCAAGAAAGAAAATGAGAAAATGAAAGAAGTGAGCCGTGAGGGCGCAGAAAGATTGATCAGAGGTGAGAGAAAACTGGAGAGAAGGTTTTGTAAGCAGAAGAGAAAGAGTCCCAGATAAACACTGACTGGCATGAAGGGTAAGAAGAAAAGGTGAAGAGAGAAAACAAGATTAAGGAAAGTCTTTTAACTGTCACAATCTTTTTGAAAAATGTGAAAAAATAAAAAAGGATGACAGTGTGTCCTATAGCCCTCCATGGCTCAGCTCCACAGGCACCCTGCCCTGTGTGGTTTGATGTGATGGAGACAGACAGGCAGGACTGTATGACCAAAGATAACCTCTCTAAAGAGCACCAGTCACCACCGCTACCATCAACTCTCCCTTAGTCTCAGTTCTGTTCAGCACCTCTCCTTTACATACTCTGTGCGTGCAGATACACTAGTGATGGAATCGCCTAGTTTCACTTTAAAAGATAAATTAACATGAGATGAGTTAAAACGAAGGTCTTATTTTTTATAGGTATAGGTATGATTACATTGTACTCCTTGGTGATGTAATCAGGGGTATTTTGGACCAATACTAGAGACTAAAAGTCAGAATATCCTGACCTCTGGTGCACAGATTTTGACCTTTTTTTTTTTAATTGTCTCTTGCAACTCCCCAAATTTTATGAAAGTACAATAATAAACCACTGGAGCCCTTTGAAAGCTGCCTTACCATCTGACGCCCCATTACTTACTCTGTCAGACTTCTTTTTAGCAATGTCGCTCTATTCCCAGACCTCAGCAATCACTTTGGTGAGAACAATGGTATCATAATCGATTTAAACTATTGTAAAAATCTTTGAAAATAAGTTCCAAGTAGTAATAGAGACCTCATGGAGTTCTGCAGTCTGATATCAGAAGTTATGGAAATAAGAGTTTGGCTGCAGATATTTGAAGTCCTATAGGGTCATAGAAAAAGGTCTTTGGGTGCGTGACACAAAACACCTTCCTCCTTTTTATTTTCCTTAGATGGAAGTCCTGGCTGTGTGTGTGTCTGATAGAATGAAGTCATAGTTTTAGTTCTCAACAATACAAGTGAAAAACACCAGGATTTATCTACACATCATTGGGTTTTCCAGGAGCTGAATAGCTGCAGCTGCAGTCACAACCAGTAATGACCAAGAACCTGCTGACTCTGATTAGAGGGGAAGGTACCGACTGACCAGCTGAGCTTCATCTTTTTCGCCCAAGATTCAAGATTCAAGATTCAAGATTCGCTTTATTGTCATTTCACTGAGTATTTGCATACACAGAAGGAAACAAAATATTTCTCGCAGCTCCCGAAGGATAGGATAAATAAGTATTAAAATTAACATACCTAAAAATAACAATAGAAGAATAAAATAAGTAAACGTTTCAGACACAATTTCTTACAATTTGCAGTCATACACCCAATTTGCAGTCGTGTTTAGCAGCAGAGAAAAGTGCATTTATGTCCATAGTAAAGTGCTGTTTTGCATTACTGTCCCAACAATTGTCTTTGACATGTGACTAGCTTTAAAAACTGTTTCTGTGTTGATGCTGGGGGGTTGGATGTGAGTGTGTGTGTGTGGGGAGGGGACACAGTCCACAACAAGTCCAGTCTAGAGAGGGTAGTCAATCATTCAATACTTAATACTTAATAATCAACCAGTGCATTAAAGGACACCTGTATGACTTCCTGACAAAATGAATTCAGTGCACTTTATAACTTGTTCAAGCAGTTTTGAACATACTCTGATTCATGTTTTTCATCCTCCCATCCACCTCCTGTCAATGCATGACTGCCCCTCTGCACTCTGCCCAACTCTCTCCATCTGCCCTTTGGAGTGGACAAAGCCACAACACCCCCGCCCCTCCTCTCTGTAGCTTCCCTCCCACCTCTCTCTCTCTCTATTCTGTCTCTGCTCTGTCTTAAGTGGACTTAAAGCCTCGAGCCTTCCCATTAGCCAATGATTTCACAGCGACCACCATCCCGCCTTTAGCTCCACTCAGCCAACCAGATGGCAGCAGCATTGGAGCGTGTCTCCAAGACCAGAGGGAGCATCTGCTATTACTCTCTCTCTCTGTATTACACACACACACACACACACACACACACACACGTTAGAGAGTTTCTGTATCATTTAATATTGAGAATTTGGCACAGACTTCTCTGATACAATGTTCTTTGTTATTTTTTGTATTGATAAATAATATAATTTGGACTATTTAATAGCGATACCTGGGCTTTGGGTATCTGATACCAGTATTTAATTACTAAGCTGTATGCCTCACTGTGTGGAAGTGACTGGGATCATTCCTTTATGTCTAAGGCAACACCAGGCTTGACTTAAACATTGCTTTCCTAACTTTGTAAAACAAAATGTAACCAATAAATACATAGATATACATTTATTTAATTATTATTTATTATTAAAACAATAAATTGTGCATCAGCAACTTGGTAAAATATCTTCAAAATTAACAGGAATTATAATTCAAGTGTAAACCTTTTTAATGCAGCAACAAATTGGTCAAAACAGGAATTTAAATTCCAGTATATATAATTTATATAGAATATAAACATACAATTTAATGAATAGATCGGCCCCATTGTCACGATACCCGATCCAGTTATTTGAGTCAGTGTCGGCCCGATATCCGATCCGGTATCGGTATCGGTGTATCCCTAATAACAGTACCATTGCCAGATTATCTTTTTTCCTGTCAAACTGTCAACCCCACCTACCACCCCTCCAGCTGACCCAACTCACATGTGCACACTCACTCACACATTGTGTCACTATGGCAACAGCTAGCCCATACTGCACACCCATATTTGTGATACGCACACACAAACAGTGATAGACACTCACTCACACATGAAAGAAGCACGCTGCAGTGCCAAGCCCTGCTTGAGAATGTCAATGAGTTTTCAGCCCTCTAAACAACATCCACGCTGGCCTACAGTCACGCTGAATCTCTGTAGGAACTGAAGCAACACAGAGCAGTGTTTCATCTGCACTCATTCAGCTATGACAGCACTCAGCCACAGGAAATCTATCTACCCCCCACCAAAAAAAAAGCTTTTATTCATCCATCATGTCTTGGGGTTCATTCACGCTTCATTATATCTATCTCTCTATGCCAGATCTATTTGTTTGGGTGAGAGAGAGCAATGTCTTTAAAACTCTGGTGGCACCAAAAGATTTATAAAAAAATATAAAAAATATATACTACTTATTTCTTCTCACATACTTGCAACCTTCTCGATTGTATTTTACACTGTCCTTGAAGAAATGGTTTGACATTATGGGGACAATACACTATTTATTTCCACATTAATACCACCCTCGTATCTGTCAGTCAAAAATGAAGCCACAGCCAGGAGATGGTTAGCTTAGCTTAGCATAAAGAAGGGAAACAGCAAACCTGGGTCTGTACAATGTTAACCAAATCCACCTACAAGCACCTCTAAAGCTCACTAGTTAACACATCATGGCGTTATGTGCTGGACTATAACATAGACTGTATATAAGAACTAAGTGGACCAAGTCACTGTCGTCACCCATTGGTTTGTGGGCTAATGGTTTGCCATTTTGGCTGTTGCCACCTTGTTTTTTTGGAAACAGAAGTGACAGGTGGAGAGGGACAACGCCTTGGTAGAGACCTGTCGATCACAATGTAGCCACGCCCTAAAGCATACCCTGCTTTATGGTCTATTTGACTCTGAATGAGACCATCATTTACTAAATGAACATCATGCTGTATTGAAAAAGACTTGAAACTAGCGATTGAGACCATAAACTCATGTTTACAATGTTTACTGAGGTAATAAATCAAGAGAAGTAGGGTCATTTTCTCATAGACTTCTATACAATCTGACTTCTTTTTGCAACCAGAGGAGTCGCCCCCTGCTGGCTGTTAGAAAGAATGCAAGTTTAAGGCACTTCCTCATTTGCTTCACTTTTTAGACCCCAGAGGTTGCCAACTGGAATATACCATTGAAACAAAGCATTTTTCTCCTGCTTACAGTCTTTACGCTCAACTGAGCTAACCGTCTCCTGGCTGTAGCTTCATAATTAAAGGACAGACATGGGAGTGGTATCCATCTTCTCATCTAATTCCTGGCAAGAAAGCGCATAAGCACAGCTCCTTTTAAACTGTAATATATTTGAACAACTAAGATGTAGCTTGAATGAAAGGATAAGACTTAGCGGTGAAACGTTTGGGTCATTTATTGATTAGTCACTGGACCGTTTGTTGACATTTCAAAACCACCCCGAGATTTACTGATTAGGAACACAATCATCTGTTCCTTTACTAATACAAATAGCACAGTGGAAAAAAACCACAGGCACAATTACATTCATCCCCACACCGCTGCTGACACAGACTCTTTATTGCATAAGTAATGCCAGCATGTCCTGCCCGTGCGTCTGTGTGTAACATTAATGAGTCATGATATGCTGGCTGCAAAAACTGAAACTGTCAACGCAGCACAGTAGGATGTATTTTTAGTGCTATGTAGAAAAAAAGAGAGAGAGAACGAAAGAGAGAGAGATCGGCCATTGAGTCAAGCAGAGTGGACACCAGAGAGACGGAGCGTGAGACGATGAGAGGAGGAGAGGAGGCTGAAGGGCAAAGTGAAATGACTTAATAGATTCTAAGTGCTGTTTTGCTGATAAGGAGCCAAGATTTAAATCCAATCAGTGGGGAAGATATTTAATGAAAAGAAGTGTTTAAAAGCCGTTTCATCTCTGTTAAAACCAATGCTGACCCCATCTGAGCTTTTAATACACTGAAATCAATCAGCTCATAGCAGAGCATTTCTCTCCTCTTATCCTGCACTTCTTTGCTTTTCCCTCCTACTCTGTAATCTCTTAATGTCCCCATCCTTCTCCAGCCTCACGCTCTCTCGCTCGCTGTATTTTTAACAACTGCCTAAAAACATTCTTACACTATATGATTACAGAAGGTTCCAGATGGTAAAAGGGAGCCGTGATGCCCTATTTAATGCCTATATGTGAGACATTATGCTGTGAAATGTATAACCACTGTTGGATAATCGAACCATCACTTCACAGAAAAATCCATTTTGTGAAAGATGAAAAAATGCTCAGTGTTTTCTTCTCCTTCCGCTGCATTCTTGCTCTCTCTGGCCTCCTTATCTCAAATTGGATGCCAGGTGGACTGCACCATGACGCATACTGTACATACAGTCACTACACAAGATACGAACAGATTGTAAAGTGTAACTTGAAATAGTCTTCCCATCATTTCCTTCTTGTAGTTTTTCCTTCCGTACCATTTTCCAGTTTTCTTGTATATAGAGTACATATGAATATGCATGTGCTTGTATATGTGGTGTGTGGGTGAATGTATTGAAAAGAGGAGGCATGTGTGTATCTATCCAGAGACAATGGAGCAGAAGAAACACACACACACACACACACACACACACACACACACACACGGGCCCGCTTTTATCTTTGAATAATCAGGGATGGTGTAACTCGGTGTAAGAGAGGAGCAAGACTCTCAACAGGCAGCAATTACATGGGGCAAAAAATACTGTACAGTAGCATTTGCGAGGTAGAGGTCACAAGTTCATGCAGTTGAGGTGAGATTTATGCTCATCAGATGTGTTTTCAAATCCCTATTTTTCGGTGTTGCAAGAGTAACGACTTTTAGGACTACCTGGTTGGTTTTGCAAATGTCCAGTCATTCTTTATATTAATATATTGCTATTTTTTGTGACCATGGCTGCTTGTTAATTGATAGCATATCATGCTGCTGTCCGCGTTGCTGTTCTCTCTTTATTAAACTCTGTTCAGGTTTGCCGCATTTTGGAGCGGATCTAATTATCGTCGTTTTTGAAAATTAATTTAGTGCTTGTCCAGGTTTCCGAGTCTGTCCCCGCATCCATTTCAGGGCTCCACAATTAATCAAATTTGAATCGTGATCACAATTTTGACTTCCCACAATTAAATTAATATGATTGATTGCTATAATAATGTTTTAAAATGCGTGTTCCGCTCATAGAAAACGCTGACGCATATCAAATCAAGCACTTCCTAAATGAACAGCCAGCCACCAGGGGGCGATAAAGATGTTTTGGCTTCACTTTTGGGGGAGCTGTCATGTGGTTGCGCATGCACTGTACCGAGCGTACTGTGTCAGAGTAGAAAAGTAATATACAAGAGAGAGCAGATGGGCAAAATGAAAAAGCTCTGAATTAAGGTGAAGAAGAACCTTATTTTAAGTCTTGTGATCAGGAGCAGGAATCTAGCACAATGTGAAAGCAGTTCTCTGTTGATTCAATTTTGATTCCAAAGTTTTGGTACAATTTTATTTTGCCTCTAGGAGACGCACTGTGAATAAACACCAGTCTTATTTTGATGCAAAAATGTGTGCATTAGCAGGAATGTAGCACAACATGGAAGTGAAAAGCGTGCACTATTTATTTGAACGTGAATTATTTTGATAAATGATCTCAATAGTGATCAAAATAATTGTGATTATCAATTTTGGCCATAATCGTGCAGCCCTAGTCCATTTCAAAATTGGGTCCATGAAGAGCTCTACTGCAAGGCAGGGATAAAACTAGAGACAGTTCTTGAGAAGCCGTTTATTTAGATATTACATTTGATGTATACAGTAGTACTGTATGTAAGTTTGTCTCTTTTTCCCAGATATCACAACTGCAGGTTAGTTTAAAATCAATAATATCATGTATTAAGTTTTAATTATCAGTCTCGGAGCAACACATAGCAATCAAATCCGTCAAAACATCCCGAGAACGACCCTGAGCACAATTTAAAACTGTTAATCCCCTCCGCTGCAGAGGAAGCACACTGTTTTCCTGCCATACGCCTGCTGTGGGAAGTGTCTCCTAAGCCAAAGATAACCACTTATCAGAGATGATAGATGGGGAAAACTGAGAAAGAACCTCAATCGGGCTGACACAGGAGAGACCATCACGGTGGGATCTGCTCTTGGAGCCAACTTGAACTTTATCTGGTTTCAGAAAAAATCCTCCTAACCTCTCTAAACTCAGGCGGAGAAATCATTTGTTTTACAATACATCGATTCTCCGCTGCCAAGACAAGCTGCTGACAGTGCAGCTGAGGTCTAGTCCTGTAACGTCTGCAGACTCACACTGCGCCAAAACCACAGCCCAATGTGAGTATGTAGTACTCTTTGATACTACGGCACGGTTCAGGGATAGAACAGCTAACAGGATGTACAATCTGGTCTTCTTTATGCAGACAAGACAAAAATCATAACACCCCTCTACAAAACACTGTCTGACACAACAGCCACCAGACAGTGTGGTGATCTCTTTGTAGCATCCTTACACAGCAAATGAAGACATAACATCACTTAGGCCTCAAATATTTATAGAAATGGTTTATAGGACTTTTAGGATCAAGCTGCTAATCATTTTGTCAGGATAAATTCCACTTTTTTTTTTTTTTTTTCAAACTATGGATGTACCATTTAGGAGCAAATCATTCTCAGCAGTGCAAATCCCTCCCCACAGCGCACCAGAATTAAGGGAGAGACATCAATTTCCTTTTTATCACTGCCTTGCTCATCATTATGTGTTTTACTGCTGAGGAGATGAGCGTGGCGGGGAACAAAGGCGGCTGACAGTGGTACTTCCTGAACAGATTTGATTGGCTGGTTTCATCAGACCACAGCTGCAGCGAGCTCAGGCATGAATAAATGTGGTGTCTGATTATATTAAATTTCATGCTTTACTTCCATTTTATTTATTTTTTATCGTTGCTTGTTTTGTTTTCAGTCAGAATAGAAAGTGTCAGCGAATATGCAGAATGCGTTGAATAATAAATGAGATATATAGAATGCACATTTGATGATTGAAATATATGGAAAACACTTTTGAGGCAATAAAAATTTGCCTTCAGCTGCTGACAATTTGTCTTCTGAGTGAAATGTGTACAATCAATAACAGTAATCCGATGCGTGTTGCGTACATTATCTCTACATGCTGCCTGTGTGTCAGTGCCTCACTAACAAGTTAAATGTGTCTCACACACTACACAACTGAGGATGACCGAGCGTTCAAAGGGCCGGGCAGAGGGATTAAATGATTTTGCTTTCAGATTAGGATTATAGTGCAGGTTGGCAAAACGCCCCTCTAACACTGGATAGATATCAGCGTTTTTTTAGAAAGTGGACTCTGGTGGGAGTGATAGGGCGGGGTGTCTCTTAGAACAGTGTCAGCCTGCAGGGCGTCTTCTAAAAACCCTGTGTGTGTTTAGGTTACAGAGATAAGGAATAATCACAAGGGTTCATTCATTCATCAGCATGCCAGCCAGACACAATAGGGAGGAGGTGTGTGTGTGTGTGTGTGTGTGTGTGTGTGTAGCTATGTGATGGTGAGCCAAGGTTTCTGGGTAAATAGGATATCGCCGTAGACCACTGGGATGAAAGAGTGAGACATAAAAACAGAGAGAAAAGGAGCCGAGGTGGACAGATTCATATTTTTTACAAGTCACGTAACAAAGAAAGTGTAAAACCTCCTCAAAGTGAAGTACAGTGCTTTGTCAAGGAGAGAGACGTACGCAGGTATGACAGCGAAAATAGCGAGAGAGAAGAAGAAGAAGAAGAAAGGAACGACAGAGACAAAGGCAGAGAGGGGAGGAGGGAGGAGGGGGATTTCGTTCTGGGCTGGTGTTGGCATTACCCGTGGTTTCCCTCTGGAGTGGGTAGATAACATCAGTAGGCACTAATAATTACGCACACACAAACACACACACACAGTGCTGAACACTGATTTCAATGATAAAAACACAATTAGTGTGGTTTAGATCACGGAATGATAATTCCCCCCAAGTTAAACATCTCATGATTAGATTTATATAATCAAAGTAAAATGATCTAAAGGAGATGTAGATGATAAAAACTAACACTGTGTTTCCTATAAGGACTCAAATGGAACGCTATGCATTTCATAGAAATCAGAGGGAAAGTACCTTTTAATTGGGTGGATCTTGCTTGACATGAAAAACAGATTATTATTGGAGAAAAACAACATTTCCCCTAAATTAAGCACAGAAGGTGACGTATCCAAGTACCGTTACAGTCTCAGAAGCTGCTTCAATAAATACCATAATAACCAACAAGTTTAAAAAAAAAAAAAAAAAAAATAGGAGAGGAAGGCACTGCTTTTGTGCAAGCTTCACCCATTTCAGCAAAACGGTGTTGAGGAAATGTGTTATATTTCATGGAGTCAGGGTCATAAAACATCAATACACCCAGTTCCAACATATTGCTGATCTTTCAAAATCCGCACTCATGATGAGCACACCCACACACGGAAGCATGAACACACATGATTGCGCACGAAGACCCATAAGACACCAGGGAGGGTAAGAGAGTGGGTATTTCCTTTACAATGTCTCATACATACTGTATATGGGGTTTGAACCCACTATAAGCTCTGTATACTATATGTACAGCCCAGTCGCACAGCAGTTTGTGAAATAGTCACAAAATGTAATGTATTGATCCATGTACATAGACATGAAATGCATATTTATTTTGTGATGGTCAGCACAAAATCAATTCATATGTATTCCACAAAATTTTTAATTGGGAAGTATAGAGAGTGGCGTAAGAGAGAAGGTGAACGGGTGGGTCAAAAAAACACAGGACTTTTGCCCAGGAGACCGGTGTTTGTGTCCCGTGTGAAACCAGAAGTCAAAGTTGATTTGTCACATAACTTTCGTACTTAAGTTATGACACTTTCAGAGTTATTTTAACCCAAACTACAATCTTTTCCGAAAAGCAGTTTTTGTCACGTAACTAAGTTACAGAACTTCCCGTGTTATTTAAACCCAAACCGCGTTCTTTTTCCTAAGCCTAACTAGTTTGTTGCCTAAGCCTAACCAAGTCGATGCAGGCCTAAACCTAACTAAGTAGTTTTATTTTGTGTCTCTGTACATGAATCAAATATATAAAATTTGGTGACTATTTCACAAACTGCAGTGAGACTGTGTTGGTATGTAATGGTGGTAAAATAATATAAAACAATAAAATGGAACAATGGAGGAAAAGGGTGGAAGGTTAGCAGTTTGCAGAAGGCACCGATAAAAGCAGTAATGCTACATCAACTGCAAGGACAAGACCTCATAAAAACCAACGATGTGGCAAAAGCATATTAGAGCGCTGGTAGAGTGCAATTGTTCTGCTGATAAATAGCTGAATGCGTGCTGGCAAATGTCTGTGACAGGGTCCTTGAAGGCAGAGACAAACTGTCCAATATCATGCACATACTTCCACACTCCTCTACTCTGTATTATTGATCTGGTTTGAAACTCACAATCTGAATAATCCTTAAGGTTAAAACATGGGTTTAGAGACTCATCATACAGGCAAGCCTCTCTGGAGGAGATTCATTATGCAGGTTGTCTTATTTTTATCGCTCTGGCTTGAGTGTTTTGACAGAAAACATCACATTGATTAGGCCTGATTGTTTTTGTGGCTGTTTACTATGACAGAGTGCGCAAATGTCATTATCATCCGATCAATGCTGACTGTTGTCTGTGACCTACAAACCCCATTCAATTACATCCAACGAGAGCAGACTGACACTGTACCAACCAGGACGTTTCCCACAGTATGACAACAGTACTCACGAGGGACAGGACCAGTCAGACCAGTTCAGCACATGTAGAAAAAATGTGCAGATTTAGAACAAACCTCAAACTAAAATATGTATTACTGTCATCAAAATAGGAAAATAGGTCAAAAAGAGCTCCATGAAGTAACAAGACACTTGATCCAGTGGTTGAAACCAGACACATTGGAGGTCAGTACTATGAGATTATAAAAACCAAACCTATCAAGCCAACGACCTGAGGCAGGGTCAATTATATTACTAAGACTGTCTGAGTGACAATGACCCTGACCTACGAGATGATGAAGATGAATGACTGTGGGCGGGGCTTGCATGGAGCCAGGCTATGTGGCTGGTTAATGTCTCTCCAGGGAGGCTTTTGTATGCCATTGTGGGCTGGAAACATGCTAAGCCTTGCTATGAAATAAATCCCCATTCAGCTTGGTGGAGAACAATACAGCACAGAGAGACTGATAGATACTCAGTGAGTGAACAGATTATAGGACATAATGTGTATGTTTAAACTTATTCTGAGAACAGCCACACTGGGAATGTTTCTCTCTCTCTCACACACATTATGGACAAGGTGGTACATGATGAATACAAACCACTGTGTGGTCAGGCAGGTGAAGTAAAGATAACGTTGTCCGTAGCCTCATACCGGTTACAAATCAACCCGATCTCACTCCCAACTTGTCAAATACCCCCGATTGGGCAGCGCCTCTCGGCAACGGATACCAATGCATACCCCTTTAGCGGCAGTATGTGAAGAACCGGGCTTTCAACTAACTCCATTGTAAACCCACCCGCGGCCTTATTCGACAGTCCGAGCAAGTGACGGAATTTGAATAGCGCGAGAGTCCGTTCAGGCCGGGTGGGACGATGGCAGATGGGTCAAACAATCACAAGACTTTCAAGCAGGAGACTAAAAGTAACATTGACTTATTTTGTCACGTACGTTTGTATTGTTAGTCCAGTGAGTCACGTGAATCTCTAGTCACGTGAGTCATTAGTCAGTGAAGTTAACGTCAACCACAATGTTTCCTAACCCTAACTAAGAGGTTGTGTTGCCTAAACCTAACTTCCTGTGAAAACCATAGTTTATTTTGAAAGGACAATATGCATGTAACAAACCTATATTGACACGCTGTGCCTGACACGTCCAAAAGTAACGCAAGAAGGGTACCCCGTGCGTCGGTCTCCGATGCCGAGGGGCACTGACCAAGCGACGGTACTTGACGAGTTGGGAGTGAGAAGGTGTTCGGTCATGAACGACACGCTAACGTGCTGATGGATTCACTGTTTTTAGCTGATTTAGACCAGAGAATATTCAGTTAAATCTAGATTAATGATGCTCTAAATCAATCATGCTGCTTTGCTCTCATTGTTCTCCGTGAATTGATGTCATGTAGCCCCGGTGCTTTTTGTGTCGAGTGGGCACTGTGCCAGACTCCGCTTAAAAAATACCCTTTTGAATGCTACATTGTTTGTCAGCAATAAACAGTCATATGATAAGGAGGCAATTTGTCCCTGTGTGCTCTGATTAATTTGGCATGCAGTTAACATGCAAGTCATAATTTAGTTTTAATGAAAACTCAACTCCTGGCATTTTCTCCTGGTGTTCTTCACCACTGATTTGGAAGAAGGAAATAATGGGAGTAACAGGCGAACCAGCTTTAAAAGTGATGCTTTTGTTTTTATAATAAGTGCTGTGCGGTGGATCTAATTTCTGCCAAAGTGAAGAGTGGTTCATGTGGATTTCGAAAAATATTTGATAAATATTTGGAAGAATAAATGATAAATATTTAAAGAAAATTTAAACACATAACTTTAAAGTGTTAAATTTGAGAACAGAATTTGGTTTGGTGTTTTTTTACCTTGTAGGGCTATATTTTTTAGATTTAGGGAAATTAGTTTGGTTGTACTATTCAGTAACTTGCAAAATAGTCTCACCATATTGTCCACCCTTAGCTGAAAGACAGTCCAGGAAAGTGTGGTCCTTGTCCACTACAGAACACGAGGCAGGGTTAGACCCAAAACTGACACATACACACACTGGGAACCAACTCCACACAAAATTCCTCCTAATTACCCGGCTCATTCAGCTGGGTCGGTCCCAGCACTTTACAGAAACCAAACCGCTCCGAAAGAGGCTGAAAATAACGGTCTGATAGCATGGTGTGGGCGCTCAGTGTGCTAAAATTAGACTCCCTGACTAACCTAAACTAGCATCTGCATTCAGCCTACTGGTTGAATTGGTCACAGTATGACACAGCAAATCAGCCTCAAATTGAGAGGAATCACTGTGAAGTGTTTTTTTAGGATATTTCATCCTATTTTCATCCTATTTAAATGCTCTGTTTGAGAAGAAGTAAAGAAGAAGTGTACTTAATGCGATTATTTCAGACTGAGGACACTACATGTTTAAATACATCCATATTTTGATCTGTGTGAGGGAGGAAACAAGTCACTCTTGATGTCTTAGCTGGACTTAACTAGACCTGACACTGTCGCCTCCCAGCAAGAAGGTAGATTAAATCCTCACCCGGGCCAACTGGGACCTTTCTGTGTTGGCGTTTGTATGTTTTTCCCTCATATGTTTCAAGTATGAGGGATTGGAAACTCTAAATTGTACATAGGTGTTACTGTCTTTGAAAGGATAGTATGTTACTTAATGAGTAATTCAAAAACCACAACCAAAAACACTTCAACAAAATTCTCACTATTGGATCTTTAGATTTGAGAGATAATATTGGACATTTTTAAAACCAATTAGTTGATTAATTTAGCTACTACTTTGAGCATTGATTAATTGCTGAATGTTTTTTTTCAAACATTTGCTGATTCCATCTTCTCAAATGTGAAGATTTGCTGTTATTCTGTTTTCCATCATTGTAAATTTGTCTTAAAAACCAAGACATACAGTATAAACACGTCACTTTGTGCACTTCCTTAAAAGTGCTGTCTATAACATTGATAACATTCAGCCACTAGATGTCGCATTCTCCCTCCCCCCATCCATTGCATTCACTTCACAACAAGCCATTGCCAGACACTTAACGTCAATCTAAGCCATTTATCCGTTTTTTCCCCACACTAACTGACAACCCAGAGATACCACATGAGGCCAACGTTGTTGTACTATTGGCTCACAAGTCTTGTTAGAAGTGGGAACCAAATGTGTGATATCTTCCACAGAGATAAACAAAACATTAATTCACGATCAGAATATATATATTTTTTTTTTTTTTAGGAAAAGCCATATTTTTATTTGGGACCTAAAAGCACCGTGGATGTATCATTATTATTATTTGTTATATTTGTCTACAAAAAATGTTATCAATAAGACATTTAAGTCATTTAGAGGTTAAGAGAAAACCAGTTGAATAATTTTGTCACGATGCCACCATCAGTATCAAATGCTTTTTTTTGGAGTAAGTTCTGTCTTCTGTTATTTGGTCTACATAACAACTCTGAGCAAACCTGAAAAGTTTAAGAGTAAAAAAACATTAATTAATTTTCTGTTTCACCTTAATCCTCTGAAGCATTGTACGGTAAAACATCACATTGAAATTGTAAGTGTAATTGCTGAGAGGACTCTAATCTGGTCCATTTGACAAAACACAAATCATTAAAGACCCCGCTATAGTGGACTGTACAGTCACTGTAGTACAGTATATACTCAGCAGGGAATGGTGACCTGTTTGACACATTTTTTCTGCCTGGTTAGCTCTTAATGTCACCCCAATTATGTTAATAAGCACCACAGCATTATGGTGGAAAACACAGAGAGAACCTTCAAACAGAGTTAACTATTTAATAGACACAATGATCATGTGCCAAACAGCATTATAACAGGTTGAACTCAGGTTGAACCTAGATTAAAGGACAAAGAACAGCATTTCTGTGTTCATTCAACCACGCAAAGCTTCAAATACATACTATAAATACAGAATGATTCCCAACCTAAAGAATAAAAGCAAACTAAAAGGGAAGAACCTGTAAGGTCACTGTGGTTTTTGCCAGACTCTGCTCTGACCACAAATCCCAAAATACAAACACCCACTGAATGACTTTGAGAGAAAAAAAGAAAAGAGGAGGGAAAGAAAGATTAACCATGAAGTTGCTGGACACTTTAAAGGCACAGAACAGAGAAACAAAGTGATGTTTGCTCTCCACAGAATGAGAAACTTTAACATGTTTAACACTCCATTGAAAGAGTCACTATAAGGATGCTACAATACCATATATTTAGTAGTCGATACCAATACCGGTGAAATTTCATGATTCTCGATACCCATTTCGATACCACAGTAAAAAACAAAAGTAAAACAATAAATCCCATGTACTTCAACATACACTCCTTTATTACCAGCTGCATACTGTTTTTTGTGAATTTATTATTAATCCCTGTTGATTCCTCCTCAAGTTTCTCACCAAAAACTAAATTTTACAAGATTACATTTGAATACATCGTGATAACGTTATAATTTACCTTCGTATAGGGCTTGACGCATCATATTGTAACTTAATGCAAACCTCCGTACATTAGCTTTTAGCTCCGTTATTTAGCCCAGTAAGACTGTGCTGCCCATCGACTGCTAACAGCTAACGTTAACTAGCTCTCCTCCAGCCAATTTCAACACAGATTTGTTGTTCACAATGTAGCATTATCATTATCATTACCATTAGTCTCAAGCCCTGACGGCACCTACATTACCTGTGTTACTGTAGAAAAACAAGTACCTTCACGTTTTCAGGTTTTTGACATCGACCTGGTCCCGAAGTATTGGTTCTCGTTACATCTTTAACTCTCGCTGCATACAAGAAAACCCAACAGTATATTCTATTGTAGGTCTTTAAAAACTAGACAAATGCACTGCAGCAAAGTAGACAAAAAACATAAATGCTCCGAGCTGAAATATTTAATGTGACATAACTAAATCACTGTTACAAAACGGGTCATGTGATGTTGCATGACAATTTGCAGTATTTCTCAACCCCCTACATACTATATACATTCATACTGACTGTAGGACTAATGAGGATTGTGGTTCCTTTATATACAACATGGATATTGCAACATTATGGTGGAATATCACATCAATAAAAATACTAATTTATCTCCTTCTTAATTGATTCTTTTCCAGCACTTCACTCTTAAATCATCATTCTCTGATCACTGGAAAGTATTAAGCGACCAACCAACCAACCAGAGCTAGCAATACTTAAAATGTAGATGTTGCAATAAATTCACATCCATTTTTAAAACTTGTCTGTAAAGAAAGTAGCCACTCTATACAAAACTCCAACAGCCTACAGCAAAGACTGCATACCATAGCCTGTTATCAAAGGGAATTAAAAATTGAGAGGATACTTGCTTTGCAGAACTTCAAGGAAGAGGTTTTAGCACCATTAACAAAAGACACCACTGCAGTTTTCCCATGAGAG
This sequence comes from Sebastiscus tertius, assembly GCA_916701665.1. Lineage (NCBI taxonomy): Eukaryota > Metazoa > Chordata > Actinopteri > Perciformes > Sebastidae > Sebastiscus > Sebastiscus tertius. The sequence goes on along the minus strand of CAKAOH010025471.1, from coordinate 32,320 downwards.
GACATTACAGGTGATCATAAGGGAGTTCAGAACTGGGTCATTTCCATTTCTCACTGCCCCTAATGACAGACCTCGAGGTTAATGATCAGGAGATACGGGTGGCGGGAAAAAACAAGTTGGACAACACTCTAGGCTTTGGTCTGTTCTCAGATGTAAGCATGGGTTCTGAAACATTTTTTACCTTGGGACAACATTACAGGACATTAGTGTTCTTGACAAACACACAATATTGTACAAATGCTGCGATGAATTTGCAATGAAATACAATTATTAAGGCTCAATTGTTCTTTCATAACAGTTTGGTTCCCATCATGTTTTGTTAGACTTGGAAATGGCCAAACTTTCTGTTGGCCTACTATTGAATTATTCCTCAGTAAAATGCTCTAAGTTCCCATTTTCTTCAAAGCTGTAATCAGCAGAGTCATGTTAGGACAAGCTGCAAGTTTGAGGAATCTGACAGAGAAGGGTCACTACAGTTTCAGCGTTTAAAAATTCACATTGCAAACTTTTTTATATATATGTATACACATTATGGATTTAGTTTTCAAGGAGACAAATGTTTGAAATGATGAGAGGTGATGTGTGGTCAAGACAATTAAGATAAAAATCAGGAGAGAAGTGGAGTAAAGTACAGTGCTGAAGAAAAGACTAACTTCCTGTGGTTTAAAAGTTGAAACCACATTTCAGGCCAAGGAAACAGAAATATAGAGAGCACCAGTGATGCTGTGACGCTCTATTTCTCCAGTTAGTTGGCTACATGCTGTTTCTTTGTTAACAGTATACAAGTGACTAGACAGGATTAGTCCATGTTTTATCATCTGTCATACAAAAAATCCTTAAAGCCCTAATTGTATGTGACACAAGATGATTGTATGACAGATTATTCTCCGCAGTGTAATGTAAAAATGTGATGTAAAGTCATTTTTAACAGAAAACCATTGTCATCTAAGAACATGTGTTTGGGTGGTGGTGGGACCCATTTTGACATACAACTAAGTAGTTTAAAGAAATGTATGAATGCTGACATCCTGGAGTCAGATATTAGCTCTAATCGCTCTTCATCATCTTGAAAGTGGAATTAAAATAAGATTAAAACCTGTGTGATTCAAGATCTAATAATTGTGTTGATGTGTAGCCGCTTTGTTCTTTGTTAGTGCCACTCCCACATACAAAGCAAACAATGAGATGCAATAAAAAAAAGCTGTTAACTATTGGTGACAGTCTCTGGCTAGAACAAACACACATAAACATACACTTTCCTTTAATCACACCGGGAGATCAAGAGGACGTTTGACACCACGCCAACCCTCCAGTGCTGTAGTTTTAAATGGGAACCAAGGATCTGTGAATGAGTAACAACTGCTACATGAGTAATGGCAGGACAACAAAGAGCATTATGATCTCTAGATCTGACAAAATTATGGGAGTCAAGCTGTTCACCTCTCATAATATAGGTTTATGTTGAATGATTTTACATAGAAACGCCATTAACAATCCAATACTTGTATAAACTTAACATTTACTTTCATTGTGACATTACGTTGTGTTAAAATCTTTTAAATGACAACATGACTGCTGGGTTATTTCTATTTTTTTCCAGCTTCACACTACGTCACTGGTGATTTCTGTCCGTCACACGGCAAGAGTTTTACAGTACACAGCTTTTTTAATTCTGCTCTTTTCCCCTCTTCATCCCCTCTGCCCCGTACAGTACGTCTCATCGCCCGTTTTTCCTCTCCCTTCCGTCTCCCACCCTCCTTCCTCTCCCCTCGCCTCTTCCCCAGGGTGTGTTTGATGGACTGATGTTATTATCTCTACCTCCTTCATCCCTCCGTCTTCAAAGGAGGGAGATGACTGTATCTATCAGGCTTTAGTGTGCTTAAGAGATGCCTCGGGCTCTGTAGTGCTCCACTCCCAGTCTGAGCGAAGCTCCGCGGGAAAAAAGGGGGAGAGCCTTGTGTGTATTTGACAGACAAGCAAATTGATAGAGGAAATAACCATATTCCTCCCTTCATTATCGGCGTAGTTTACACTGTAGATAGATGCCCTGTGTTGTCTGAAGTAGTAAATCAAACTCTCTACTGTATGTGGTTGCAGTAAACTGACAAGGGAAGTTCAATAAATGTCAACGAAAAACGTCAAATCTGGACGGTAAATCACAATGGGAGATAAATCGGTTGTGTATTTGACATTTGATGTGATTCATAGGGAGAGCCTACTTTATGCGTCAGGTAGCTAGATGTGTAATAATGGTGGAGAGATGCTAAATATTCATTGCATAGCCGTTTAAAACCTCTAACATACATCGTCATGGAGTACAACATAATGTCAAAGATGTTTGAACAGACGACTCATGTTGTGTTAACACAGTAATATGTCTGAGTAAATGTCACACCCAGATTAAATGTCACACCCACAGGTGTGTGTTCCACTCTCAACCACAGGAAGCAGGCAGCAGAATTAGTCAGTCAATTAAATTAGTCACTTTTTATCTCCATTATTCACACAGATTACTCGATGACTCTCCAACAGACAGCAGTGCAGTTTATACTGCTTTTAAGTAGCTGGATATCTTCATCTGTTAATACATATTTGACTCATATTTTGCCTTGCCACCTTCGTCTTTTGCTCCTCTCAAATGTGTACAAGTACACTTTTACTGTATAACACTCTCAGAGTTATTATCACACTCAACTGCAATTACATTTCTGTCATAATCACAGTTTTGTAATGTGTTTATCTTCATTTGCCCTGGTATTTTATGACTTTCCTTATTGTTCTACCATTGTTTAGCATGCTTATTTCATTGAGATTGCGTCATCCAATATGTTATGCACAGGCAGAGCCAAGTCAGTTTAAGGCCCTCAAAAAAACATGTGCACTGTCTTTTCAGTTATTTATACATACAGTACGTGAACTTTCTATACTGTTTTTCTAGGATGACTATTCAACATCCACCCAGGGACTGCAGATTTTAAAAAAAGAAAATTGCCTTTTGGCAAATTCTGGCACATTCACAGCAATGTTTATTAATGGGCATTGGCCCTGAAAAATGAACCAATAAATAAATATTTGAGCTCTTATTTCTCTCATTTTATTACATCTTTGATCACCGTAAAAATAGAATATAAATCTAAAATCTTAAAGAGGTACTCCTGTAATTTAAAATTGCACTTTCATAAAGCTGAAGGACAGACAGATTTTTAAAAGAACAGATGAGATTTCACAGGCTAGCTGTGATGAGTAAAGTGATCTTTTGTAAAAATCTGCAGAGTGGTCCTTTAGCATTCTGCTTCATCACGCCCGTACACGTCTCAGAAACATTTAAGACTGTGTTTCACTTTACAGCCCCCATTTATAACATCTGATCTCTAAACAATCTCTAAATATATTGTTTTTTCATCATGTCTAACGTTTGTTTTCTCCCTGAGCCACTTCCTGTATAATTGGTTTCTCAGACTGTGTTTTTCTGCAGACCAACAAACAGTGCTTTATTTGTTCAGTCCGGTCAAGCAGAGCGTTGATACAAACTCACAGAGTCATTCTCATGCTCTGCGTCTGGATGAAATACCAGAACCACTCCACTGGAATTCCTCACTTCCCAGTACTGACTCCCACTACTTTGCATTGTTCAGTGTGTGTGTGCATGTGTGTATGTGTGTGTGTGTGTGTGTGTGTGTGTGTGTGTGCACTACTATACCCTCTGTTTCCAGCTCCCACATGATGACATTGTTGTCATAACGACGTCAAGAGAGTCAGCCTCAAACCAAGCATTTGACTGGACTAGATTATAAAAAAATATGCAGTTTTTTTGTGCTGTCTTGCTTTGGCAGAATGAATGAACTGAATACAACTGAAAAAAACCCATAAATTCCACGCTTAAGCAATAGTGTGTGCGATCAAGGACACCACAAATCAGTATGAGCAACTCTCAAAGTTCTTTAAGGGAAACTTAAAGGAACAGTGTGTAGGATCTGGTGGTATCTAACGGTGAGGTTGCTGATTACAACTTCTCCCGTGTGCCAAGCATGTAGGAGTGCTATGGTGGCCCTCTCTAGAGCCAGATGATTTAAGAGTTGAGTGCTTAGACTGTGTGTGTACATGGGATGTGAGTGGTGAAGCGAGAGAGAGAGAGAGCGGCGACGGGAGCGAGTAACGTTCTTGACTTCAGCCCAAGCAGGAAAAGTTAACAGAGTTTGGTTTGTCCGTTCTGAGCTACTGTTGAAACAGACCCGATCCTTATATGAAGGGCTCATTCTAACAAAATCACACTTCTTATTATCAGGTGATTATACACTAAAGAAAACATACTATTAATATTAGATTCTGTTTTCAATAGATCCCCCTAATTGTTACACACTGGTCCTTTAGTGTAACTTTTTCTCATAATTGTGGCCATTCTGACTATGGGTCATATACAGTATACAAGGCATATATACTGGCAGGTTGCCCCAGAGGTACATTGCTATGCAGTTAGCTACAATAGCTAAACCAGGGGCTACTTTAGAGAGAAGAGTTTGAAAAAATGCACGTAAAATTCAAGTTTATTTAATCAGCTTTAGCATTAGCTTTAAGAATAAGTAAAGAAAAACACTGGAATTTTCCTTTAAGTCAAGATCTTGTTACAATATATTGGAGTAAATTAGAATATGGTGAATATTATAAGTTGATATTTCACTATGAAGACATCATCATAGAGACTAGTAGTAGTTTCTGTAGATCTCCATATTCATTGCTGCTATAACACTGATGGCTCCAGATTCCCACAGTAATGACGTGTCTCCAGTTAATAATTACTTTACATAAACTGACAAGTGCAATGCTCTCGCATACTCTCCTGCTGCTTCCCACCTCAGCGTGTTCCCAGATCATTTAGTGAGTACAAAAGATTGCTGTCTCTCACCTCTTTCTCTGCGTATGTCCCTAGATGACATATTTAATTTGCTGCAGTAACTACCAATGCCTGGATATTAAAGTAAAAAAAAATGTAAGTGTTGTCACGCCCAGGGGTCTGGCTGATATTTCTGTTATTGTCACACAGTATCAAATCATACAGCAGACATCTTGTCTGTGTTCACAAAGCTTTTAAAAGTTTCACTCCAACCTAATTTCTTTGTCTATTCCACACAGAGCTTTATAACTAAAAGCTTCTCATCCCACTAAGAGTCGTATAACTAAAATGCTCCTGCCATTTCTACCCAGAGTCTCACCTATTAAACGTTGTGCAGATTTATCCACAGCAACTGAAAGCTTTCCGATTCAAACATCAAACTTTATGAACCCTTTTTATGACACGACATTGATTTACTGAGGGAACTTTTCTGTCTTAACTATCTTCAGCTTTTTATCCTGTTTAAGCCCAGAAAGAGCCAATATGCATTTTTAATGATCTACTAGGTATTAATTATTTAGCATTCAGTGGATGAACTGCTCCGTGGCCAGCAGTTAATGGCCTGAGCTGCTATTTCCACCCGGCCAATAGACACAGTGAGGGTTGATGTGGATAGAGGTCAGAGGTGTGACTGGATGAATTACCTCAGTATTGGGTCAGTGTGTTTAACTTTAGCAGATCATTTATTGTTTTAGCATGACTTTTCATTGAGGTTAAAGAAAGAGTTAAGTGCGGGCGTGAGGCAGATACTGTATAAAGTGAAAGGGACAGGTGTGTGCCGGTGATCTGAATACAACAGGAAGTTAGTTATTGTAGTTTTGCCCACTGATCAAGTCAACAGTAGGTACTTTAATACCCTTAGCGCCTGATTGCAGCAATTTGCATCAAAATCGTACTCTTTCTTGGAGTCATAACTCAGTCAATGTGAACACACAAACATAGTACGCAAATTTTTAGATTTAGTGTGTCTTATATTTTCCAAGGATATCATTATCTCTGATATCCGTTGCAAAAAAATCCAAAAATCTGTTTAGAAGTCACAGAAAAAAGATGCTCCTTATAACTTCAGAACTTGCCACAGAATCACCACGTTTTTAGGTTTTCTCCTGTATCAAAGTAATCCAGTGATAGTTGTCTGTACACCCATGGGTACATTGCAAACAGGAACTGCTAATCCAGCATACTTTTGATGGTGTCCATTGCCAAAATGTAAATAAATATAGGCCAAAAAAACAGGGCGAACCTACTAAATCCATTGCTCATTTCCATATTTGAGTGAGATTCATCAAACTGCGATAGATCATTAGTTATTCAGATCTCGTGCAACACTTTCGTGTGCAATTTGCAAAGGACTCTTTAAAACTTTGGCACACATATAACCCCACAGAGAAAATCTCACGACCCAGATACTTGGAAGCATTCTGGCAATCATTTACAAAACCTTCTTATAAATGAAAGAAACCTCTCTGCATACAAGATGATGCTGGTTCCACTTAAAGTGAATGTGACCAGCATTACTGAAAGATAATGATGCCTTTTGGAAACAGTTTGGGAATTTTCACATTACGACTTTACTACAATGCCCAGTCCTCAGACTAAATGAGACAGGAGATGTTCAGGGTGATGATAGTACTGTTTCTTACAATCCCTCTAACTTTGATTTGCAAGAAATTACCCCAAAATCAAAGTATAACTGAACTTGAATAGAGCGAGTGACAAAGCAGTGAAGTGATGCTCAGTGTGACGGCTAAAATAATGAATGTCTTGTCTTTCCAGTGCTGAAGACGAGAGATGAAAACAGGCAGGTTTTGATGTTCTTAAATGAAATCTGTACATTTCAAGAGCAAAGAAACGTGGGAGAAAAAGACAGACAGAGACTTTACTCCCCTTAATGAAGGAGTAGCTTGAAAGCAGCAGGAGTTGACTCACCAAGACTCTGTTCTCCGTCTTGTCTCCTTTGATCTCCAGTTTGACTCTCCTCCTCAGCGACAGCTTCACCTTCCTCCCCACTGCATCCCTCACACTCTCTACACAGAGAAGATGAGAGAGGAGATAAAATAAGGAGAGATTCGTTTTGCATATCTGTGCATTGAATTAGAAGAAAGAGGAAACAGCTGCCAAGTGGTTCATCATGCATTACAAAAAGTATCTCTACTTTGTACGCTCTTTCCCACAAAGTCTTAACTTCAGACCCAATCTGAATCAAAGCTTAAATCGAGTCAGAATTTCAACATTTCGACTTCTACTGTACGGATCAGTGCATTTCTGCCACAGGGGGAATGATCCTCCATATCCACTGATTAGAAAAAGAGCATTGATGAAAAATGTAGCAAGTCCAATTTTAACAAACCATGGGAGGAACAGTATTTCTTCTAGTTATCATTTCATTTGCGTCATTGTGAATCCCTCTTCTGAGGACTGGTTTCTTTGTGTCAGATTTCTGCACATCTGCGGTGAGATGCGAAACCGTCACCAGTAATTCTGACATCAAATCCACAGTCAGTCAAACCAGTAAACTGATCAAAGCTGTGTGCATGTCTATCTATAATAGTGCTGAAAAGATAAGTTAAATCAACAGAAAATGAATTAAACAACTATTGATTAAAACAACAAAGTGTGAATGCAATCGCCAGAAGTGAAAAGCTGTTGGCGTGATGATGTCTTGTAGTCTCATTTAGCGCCTTTTTTAAGACATGTAAAAGCTTCTAATTCACCGGTGGAACATTTACTGATTCCCATTTAAAAAAACATTGACTTTGAGACGAGGGAACAGGAAGTGCTAAAATGCTGACTCATTTCCGGGTTTTAGGACTCATTCCTGCAGCACTCTGTTATCTCTGTTCATAGAATTACACAGCAAATGAATACAAATATAACAAACTAATGTCTGTAGGGACTGCACAGATAGTGACAGAGGTTAATGACTGTAAGATGTTTGATAAAACAATGTTTAATTAAAAACTTTATGGACTGCTGTTGTTAGCCTGCTAGCCATGCTAGCTCCTACAGTTTATGTTTACAAAATGGTCGGCAAACGCTGCTTTATTTCATACGTGTATCATAATAGCGGCTTGTATATCTGCTGTCCTAGATCTTCCAGTTTCCCTTTTTGAATGAGGAATACAGACTACCTGCTGGTCTGGAGAGTTATTTCACAGGACGTACGTGGTAGTCGGCTGTAGTCTTTGCGGTGTGTTCGAGTGCAACTTTTTTGGCCAAAACACAGGCAAAGTGAGGCGACGCAATAGACGTTCTTCGTCGCCGCTAGTTCTCTGATGTCGGTTTGGTGTGTTTGCCTTAAGGCCAAGCCCCCAGGAAGAGCGCCGAAGTGGCCAAACGGCGGTACTACAACTTCCGTGTCCGTCATGTGATGCCATTGGGCCCAAAAACACTTTTTCCCATAGATTTACATTGGGAAAAAGATGTCCCTAAATTAGCGGTAAATTTTTTTTGGAGGTAAATCAACTTCACAGTACGAACACTTGAATAGACTTTATTTAAATCATTAGGCCCTAAAAGTTGTAAAATGCACTAATAGCCGAATCCAGAGATTTCCTTCCTCCGTTCATGTGAATGAGACCCAGACCGAGGCTGGACTGCGGGCTGGGAGATGGAGTTACAGGAAACGCTACTGCGCCTGCTCTATGGCTGCAACGGATGCGGAAGATCGCCGGAAGATCCGAGCGCTTTATCACTCAGCAGTCGAGCCATTTTGGCTTCATGAGCCACACTGAGCAACTTTCATAAGAACGAACGGTCGCCCGCATCCAACGCTGTATCCAGTTCTCTTTATACATCCGTGCTCAAGGCTCTACAGCCATGCAGCCATGCAGCCAGGCAAGCAGCTCTGTGAGGCGGTGGTGCTTTGCGCTAGATGCTAACTTTAGCAAGCATAATGCTGACCATGTGCTCTGTCTACATTTAATGTGTTAGCAGGCTAACATTTGCTAATTAGCACGAAACACAAAATAAAAGTGCAACTGAGGCCGATGGGAATGTCATTATCAGTCAGTCTTTGGTCATAAACTTAATCATTGTTCACACCCAGTGGAAGCCTCCAGTGTCAGGGAACTGGTTTAGAGAGCAGAACTGGGTCAGCCGCCTCTCCACACTCCTCACCCAGCCACCACACAGCGCCTGATATAGTCTGTGCACATGTGTCTGAGACAGAGAGGGGTTCTGTGTGTGTACATCTGTGCTGGCATGCGTGTATCCTACAGGCTTCCACAAACCATCATCAGATCAAAGTGAAACTAATAATTAGCCAAAGCAGTTCATCTGCTAGCCTCCATGGAAAATGTGCACCATTTCCTACTGCAGCATTTCTAAAACTATATCCGCCGCAATAAGTCATAGAGATATCTCTACACAAAATGAAACCTAGTATGTTTTAATGAGCCTGAGTACGTTTTGGTCCCAGACACAAAAAAAATCCTGACAGACTCATTTATAATTGTTTCTACTAATTCAATTTTTCTGCTCATTCATTTAAAACTGTGACAGGAGTGGACATTTTACTAGCTGGCTGCCCCGTGGTTCAGATTAGGCAGTTAAAGGCATGTGGTCACACTAGAATGAATTTCAGTAGGGACTTGAGTGGAAGGTGAGTATATGGGGGACATATGGCCCTGTAAAAGAGCTCAAACAAACAATTCACAAACCCATTAAGTCAGTCTTCCATTTATTGACCCTTGGCCAATCCAGATCTGTGTGTCGATGATGTCACAGATTAGATCTGTGGTTTTTATCTTTCACTCTGGAGAGTTGCTCCTGGCAAACATTTTGGAGATGTTGAAGATCATAGAAATAACATGTGAAGTATGTGTATAGACTATGGGATGAGTCATAATATTAACAAATAGAGGTGAATATAAACCAGAACAATTCAAGTTGTTCATTATCTATCAACATTTCTCTGTGTGTATGCAAAGAATCCAAGAAATAATTTAAAAAATGTTGTAGAAAAAAAGCATTCTAGGTTCTTGCATTTAGCACCAGCTAACATCTGCTTGTTTTGTTGTTCTGAGTATGTTCAATGACAAGCACTGTCAGGATCACAGAGATTAAGAACAAATTGTTCACTAATATCCGCTGTGCTTTGCTCTGCCTCTACTCCTCAACCTTACCCTCTATTCCTCAAAAGTCTCTCTCACAAACAGATTTCACAGGCAGTAACAAACACATAGAGAGTCTCAGGTGAAAGGCATGTAAGCCTCCTTAGAATACAGAGAGAGCTCTTCAATGTTCAGACACCACAACACAGCGTCCCTGTTTCGACACAGCAGGAGCTGCCTGTTGAACTCTAATGGGTAACCTGAGTCATTTCTTTGCCTGATCACTTAAAGGAAAATGTTTTCCAGACATCATTCATAGTATTTTTGTGTCTGCATCTCTTTTTTGTCTACTCAAGTGTTTGAGTACATCTTAGTTAGCAGACAAACACACTTTTCTGAATGAGTGCACCTCATTACTCCATATTCTTTAACTCAGTCTGTGTTGTTTCCATCTGCAGCGTCAAGTTGGAATTCCTTGTACTTGCTAGATGTCAAGAGTGATCTTGTATGACGCTGAATCACCGGCACAAGTGACTGTTTCAAAACAATGGTTGGTTATATACTCTTCCAGACAACACCGCATGGCAACAGGATCATGACAAACCAAATTCCTTATGTTAAGTTGGCAGTGTTTGGAAAATTAGTCAGCCACAATCAGGACTATTCTTGAAGAGAGGGGGTGAAGACAGAGAACCTGCTGACTCTAAGTTGGACCATAAGAAATCTGTGTTTCTAGTCCTGGAAAAGATCTTGATCTACGGTCAGAAAAACACAGAATGTGTCCCATTTAAACATGTTTCAGTATGTCGGCAGGACTAGTCATCTTTTTTAATTAGTTTTATATAAACTGGAAGTATTGTTATTGAGTTCTCTGGACCGATTGACTCCATTGACCCACTTGGTGGGTTTGTCATTTTAAATTGTAGTTCAGATCCCAAAATGTCCAATGATACCAAATATGTTGTGTTATGTTAGGCAGATTTTTTGGGGGAAACTGTATAAAATGATGAACAAGACATCTAGAATTGTTTTGGGGTTAGGGCTGGGTGACAAATCAAATTTTATTTTCAAATACAAGTTTGGCTTCCAAAGATTATGAAAGCGCACCCCACTTTTCCTTTACAGCGGTGCGCTTTCGCCCATTTTTCGCTGAGTTACTGACTAGAATATGTTGAATATAGTTTCCCAAAATGTTGAATATATGTTCAGGAGATTTCAGTAGGAGGCGGCAGTGCACTACAACATGTGATGTATTGAATTTGTATGTTTAGTAGTTTTCAGTAGGTTGTGGCAGTGGGTTACAACATAGTTGATCTTATTTATTTTGATATATAAGGAATATATATTATACATAGCTATAAATGTATTTTTTTTATTCAGTTGAATGATATTTAAAGATCAAGAAAAAACACTGGTAGAAGGACATTTTATAAAAGTTAAATAAATGCATGATATTTCTAAAGTAAATGAGTGATCGTATTAAATAATCTCAATATTGACCAAAATAATCATTATTATGATTTTCGCCATAATCAAGCAGCCCTACTTTGAATATTTCACTCATTGTAAACATTGAGCAGCTGCAATGAAGAGCTGTAACAAGCTGATATAGAACATACAGCATGTGATACTGTCAGACAAGATGATATTGCCAACCTTAAAGTTACTTAAGGGGGAACTAAATGTTTATACTTGATGTTAACAGGTTAAAGGAGATACTATGCTACGTACACTTTAACATTAAGCGGTTAAATTCCCACAGCAAACTGAAAAAAAAGAACATAATTTTGTCTTCTAGCATCTGTTTCCTTCTGATATTGTAAGAGCTCAAACAACAGGACGGATGACACGGAAACAGATAGTTGTGCGAGGAAATACATAAGATACTTTGATAGAGTAGAATAAGCGACTTGACTGGCTGAAACCTTCAGTGACTCAGTGAATGGATGCATGCCTGACCACCATGACCTAGCAATTTTCCTTTAAGCTGAAAACATTGTAGGCTTGTGTGCGTCCACAAGAGATAGAGAGAGAGAGAGAGAGAGAGAGAGAGAGAGAGAGAGAGAGAGAAAGAGTTTGTGCTTGTCCAACATTGCACCGAGGTGTCAAAAACTGAGCCAAACAAAGAGACTCTGAGCTTGAGCCAAACAGCCTGTATAGGACTCTAAAGGTATGTCCACAACAAGTACAAGTAAATCATAAGAAACATGGCAGAATCTAGCCAAGAGGACAGAAGAGAGGCTACTACCAGCTAACTCCAGGCAAAGAGATGTGAGAGTGAGCCAGGGTTACTGTGGGGAAAATAACCCTGTAAGTTATGTAGGATGACAGGCTGATGACACACTCACATCTAAACTATTTAGCTTTTCTTTCAAATACAGGCGACATTTACATCAACAGAACAAGCACCTTCATCAAAAACATGTATATCAAGCTTTACTGCAGCTAAAAGCATGGAGATTGTTATAAACAGCCTGTTAATACTGTATAAAGTAATACAGTAATTCACCATTAGGTAATGTGTTTTAGTCATATTTTGAAAAGGGATCATCACAATAAAACAAACCTGGCCCTTTATAGGGATATGGGTTGGATATTATCAACACTATAGGATATAATAGCACTACTATTGTGTCTCAACCACAATAAGTATGGCTGTATTGTTTGAATGGACTATATTGTATGGTATCAGTTCAAATAGGACACTATAAGAGTGAGTGAGAAGCACATGCACGCTGTGAATGAGTCAGGACTATATGATAGAGGCAGAATACCGATGATTGGAAGGGGTGTAAAAAATCATCACAATAAAACAATCCTGGCCCTATATAGGGATATCAGAATCAGAATGGTGTTTATTGCCAGGTGTAAGAGGTATACACTAGGAATTTGCTTTGGTTTTGTTGGTGCAAGTTAGACAGTATAATAACAAAAGAATAGATAAAAACATTAGAATAAAATAAGAATAAAACAAATTGAATTTCTACCAATATACAATATACAAAATAAGCTATAAACAAAAATAAACATGATATAAACAGATAGTGCATATGGGCTGGATATGATCAACACTATGGGATATAATAGCACTACTATTGTGTCTCAACCACAATAAGTATGGCTTGTTTTGTATGAATGGACTATATTTTATCCTATCAGGACACTATAAGAGTGAGTGAGAAGCACATGCAGGCTGTGAATGAGTCAAGACTATGATAGGAGGCAGTATACCAGTGATTGGAAAGGGTATCATCATCACAATAAAACAAACCTGGCCCTATAGGGTTGGATATTATCAACACTATAGGCTATAATAGCACTACTATTGTGCCTCAACCACAATAAGTATGGCTGTATTGTATGAATGGACTATATTTTATCCTATCAGTTCAAATAGGACCCTATAAGAGTGAGTGAGAAGCACATGCAGGCTGTGAATGAGTCAGGACTATATGATAGAGACAGTATACCAGTGATTGTTCCAGTCTGGACACATGGCTACAAAATGATCTGCTCTTACCCAGAAGCTCTTTGGGGACCTCTGACACTTCCTCGCTCATTTTTGCTGAAGATAATATCCAAAACAACGAGAAGAGTTAAAGTCAACACATGGAGAAAGCCTCAGATTATGAGGAAAACAAGGAGCGAGAGAGAGAGAGAGAGAGAGAGAGAGAGAGAGAGAGAGAAGTGTCAGGTGGTGCTGCCGCCGCCGGTGGTGCGTTATTTCTCCCGGTTACATGCTCCTCTCCTCCTCTTCTCGCGGTGTCCGGACAATGAAGCGTTTATCCGGGCGCATCTCTTTTATCGGTTTAAACAAACAGGGTTCAGAGGTTTATATGTAGGAGAAAGGAGCCGCTAAAGTCGTCTCAAAATCATATTGAAAGCCAGCAGATTGTGCGCTTCATGGAGATGAAAAGACCACACATCCTTCTCTCTCTCCGGCCGTGCTGCTACCGTAAAGCTGTCGGTAGTACAGTAGCCGAGCAACAGCCAATAGAATCCGCTCCCAGCTCCGTGATGCGACAGCCAGGCAGCCGATGCGATGCCGGGGCGGTGTGGCGTGGCACGGCGGAGGGTGGTGGTGGTGGTGGAGGTGGTGTCAGACCGATATATTAATGAGCAGGATACAATAGTGGTTCCCAAGCTGGGGTCCAGGGACCTCTAGCGGTCCTTGACGAGCTCTAATGTGGTCCCAGTCCCATCATGCTTGTGTTGCAGCAAAGGTCTGGGCTTATTGTACATAATTACATCAGTGCTCCCAAAGGATAATATATATAGAGAGAAGATTAATACAGGCCTATACTATAACCTATAGCCTACAATAATGTCTCTATGACACCACAACGAGTATGAATACACTCTAAATCCCTGGGAATATTATGTGGATGTTAGCCAATAATAATAATAATTATAATAATGTAATAATAACAATATAAATACATATATAATTAAATAAATAAATACCTTACCTAAATAGAAAATACCAGATGGGAGATTTCAGTATCTCAAATACCAGTCTTGGAAGGAATATTGAAAGAATGGTTCTTAACGCTGTTAAGACAATGTTTAGAATAAGAAGTATCATGATGGTATGTAGCCTGTACAGCCAAACCATAACTAACAACAAAACTATGAATTAAAAAAGATATTTTCTCCTGGACATTCAAAATACACATATTTTACAACTTCTTAAATCTTATCTCTATCAAAAAAATAGCTGACTTCTCTCAGGTTACTTTTGGACCATGATCTGGTCGTAGCCTAATAATAATAATAATGATAATAATAATAATAATAATAATAATAATAATAATGATAATAATAATAATAATAATAATAATAGTCCATACCAAGTCAATGAGAGACAGACTGCAGTTGTTTGGACAGTATAGTAGCCTATTTTGAAGAAAGACAAAACATTTTTGATTTTGAATTATGGAAAAGTATTTGAATTTATAATAAATATATAAATGAATGAAAACCAGTTCAATAACTTACTTCCACTGTCTCTCACAAGGTTTGTGAAAAGACAGTGTTGATGTTCAATTGTGTTAGTCTACAATGGCCAAAGACTTAAAGAGAGAAGAGGGCGACACCTTGTGTTGATTTGGATAAATTACAGCCAGGCTCAGATGACAAACATACCGTAAACTTTATTTAGCTGCTTGCTGCACGTGACATGTAAAAGCTTTCAGTTTGATATCACGTAATTTTACAGAACTTCATACATTTCTATGATAACATTTAAACATACATTTATATGAATTACTTATTATGTGACATTTGAATAATGCCACAATGTGATGTTCAAGACATTTCACATTTGTTTCTCTCAAGTTTGGACAATTAGTCACATAAATCTGAAGTAAACAGTCTGACCTAAGTTTAAGATACACAAACAACACTAAAGGCAACACAGATGGGCAGTTTATAAGCATTTTCTTTTAACATTTTGTTTATGGCAGCCTTCATTTAGTATCCAGATTCTTACATTTTGGTAACTGAAGTAACACAGCTGAAGGGAAATTGGACGTCATCACTGTCTGTAATGCCGCTCATGTGTCTCCACATGTCACTGCTTCTAAGGAGTAGCAAATATAACATCATGAAACATCACTAGGTCAACCTTTTTGGCAATATATGCACTCCCAAATAACATTCAAATTAAAAATGTGTTAAATTACTTGTTTTCAAATGGGCAAAAAATGCCAAATAAGAGAAAGAGGTATATCTGTTGTATCTATTTACCATGGAGTCTGTCAGTCTATAGCTAAACATCTCAGAGAGTTAAAGTACAGTTTGGGCTCTGCTCCTTGATGTCATCGACAATCTTCTCTAGTTTTTCTGTCATGGAGCAGAGCTGTGACTCCTTCAGCATCGTTGGTAGTGCTATCAGCTGCTCCTGTGGAGCCTGGGCCAGCCAGGCTGTGATATGATCCATGAGAGGACCTCTCTGTTTGGGCAGAGTCCCCTCTCCTGACTTATGAATGTACCTGTTGGAGGGAGATGATGGCTCATTAGCGTCTATATGAATTAAGAGGTGAAGGGAATAGTCGAAAAGTGTTTTAAAAAAGACGATTTACAGAGAGAATTAGAGGCTCACCTGGCAACAAATTTCTTCATTTTTACCACACGCATCCTGTGCATACTGAAGAATCCTGAGAAGAATGTCCTGAGAGTCTCACCTGATAAAAAAAACATTTGTATCGCATGAGTTTTAAATCCAAATTTTGTTATCATTTGTCGTGCCAAAAAATTTACCAATTTACCATGATGACTTCAAATTCTGTCATAAAATCAACTGTACAGATTACAAGTACACACACACACACACACCTCCATTTGCAAGATCCTCGCAGGAGCCACACATGGTGTCGTGGCTAGTTGAGCCGGGCAGGAGCGCAATCTGTCCGGTTGCGCATTCCTGGTGTTTTACGCACGACTCCAGCGCAGAGGATGAGGTAGAGAAGTAGCCATCGGAACACGTTTCACAAACAGTGTTCGTCTGTGGCGTACCTAAAGAAAACAACAATGCATTTGGGGTCATTATCAGTGGCGGTATGATTTAATGCAAAAAAAAAAAAAATCAAATTAAGGCAAGATTAAAAAGAATAAGATAAAATAAGGTAAAATAAATATAAATAGGTACACAGATAGAAGTAAAAGAATGAAGGCTAAAAGGATGGTGTTTAATAGGGTGATGGATAGAAAGATGATGTTTTAAAAGAGATTGATGGACAATGCATTTGGGGTCATTATGCTGTTTTATAATACAGTAGTGGCTCCAGAGAGAGTTTCCACGCATTTTGTGGATTTCTACTTTAACCTTAAAGGGACTGTTTGTAACTTTTTAAGCGTATAAATGTACCGGGTCGGGACACATGCGGAGCCTCTCCTCCTCTGCCTGCTTGCCTTCACTCACACAGCGCGCGTTCTTGCTGTCTCGCTCCACCTCTAGACGTGAATGCGCGCTCACTACACACTGCAGAAGAGTTAGTAGCTCTGAGAATATCTAGTGAATGTACAGTGGACGTTTGTGCAGTAATAAATGATGCAGCTCCTCCAGACCAACAGAGGTTTTCCGTGTCTTGTGAAGTGACGAGGCTACGCAGAGAGAAACGTTATCGTCTCTGACCGGGTGCCGGCTTCTCCCTGCTTACTCCGGCTGCGGTCGGGAGGCTGAGGCAGGAAAAGCCAACACTAGGATCAGCATTGATTCATGGAGAGACCTGCGTCTGGTCAGCTAACATTACTGCCAAGCAGGTGAAATATAGAGTGATATTGTGGTTTTAGCTGACGTGTGTCACCTCACTGTTTTGAGCGATGCTCATTCATGTATATTTAGAGTGAGCAAGCGCAAGCCCACCACTGACTTTCGTTGACTTAACGGCCACAGGTGTCGCTGTTAACAAGCAATTCTGAAAGTTACAAATAGTCCCTTTAAATCTTAATTGTTTTGGAGCTGCTACTCCTGTAAGATATTGAGTTATTGATGCATCGTTGGCTGCATTAATGCTCTTCTTTTTTCTAAACAAATGTAGACAAGAAAAATGTGTGTTTATTAACACCTTGATGAAAGTGTAAGGCAGGCTTCTTGCTGCCTTAACTATAAACTTACTTGTTACTGAATTAAACTACAAAAGGGCTGTGGGTAAAGCAAGAGCACGGGGAGAGCTTCGGATCCACTTTGTAATGCCTCAATTCAAGCGTAGGACAATTGAACACCGATAACCAAAAGGTGGCACATCACTTCTTACATCATATCACTCCGCCAATCTTAATCATCACTCACCTAACAAGCACGTAAGGTGCGCCATATTATATAGTTCCAGATATAACTTAAGGAGCAGTATACCATATATAAAAATAAATCTTTACAAAAATAAATCTAATCTTACAAAAGCAAATGACAAAGTAAAAAGAAAAAATGATATGTTTTTACCTTTGGTTTGGACACCTTGTCCGGGCCCACACTCCGAGTATCTCCTGCAGAAGCCTCCGGACAGGTAGAAGCCCTCTTTGCACCGACAGACCCGGTTGGTGGTCGCCGTGCACTCCGTCTCCACCTCCTGGTTGTCGGTGCAGAAGTTATAGCAGTACAGACACTTGGGCAGGTAGTTCCACAGCTCAGTGAAGTGCTGGCTCCTGCACGGCGCGCACACGGTGGGCGTGGTGGCGGTGCAGTACGAGGCCATGTGCGTGCCCGGTGGACACTTGTTACACACGAGGGTTGCACCGGTGGAGGGGTCTCGGTGCTCAAAGGTTGGGACGGATTCCACCGCTGAGGTACCGCGGAGGACACCCGAGGAGAGCAGGAACAGCACCGGTAAGAGGAGCTGAGGAGAGGACCAGGATTAGTACTCCTACTGTTGCTGCAGTTTTAGTACATCTATTTGAGTATTACTAGGCAAGGCAGATTTATTTGTATAGCACATTTCAGTAAAAGAAAGTGCTTTACATAAACATTCAAGAACATTGTGACAAAGTGCTAAAAGAACATTAGGACATAATTAAAACAGTTATAAAACATTAAAGATTAGAAAACAAAAACAAGCTCAAAATAAAAGCTATAGGATAGAAGCTAAAATAGAGTATAACACACAAGAGTAAAAAGCTCTAGTGCAGTATAAGATCATTGTCTGGTTTAATAAAAGGCAGCAGCAGCAAACAGGAAAGTTTTAAGATTTGATTTAAAAGAACTCAGAGTTGGAGTTGGTCCTGCAGGTTTCTGGGAGCTTGTTCCAAATATTTGGTGCATAAAAACTTTGAACTTCTGCATGTTTAGTTCTGACTCTAGGGGACACTAAGCCGACCTGATCCAGATGACCTGAGAGGTCTGGATGGTTGAGAACATAGCAGAAGATCAGAAATGTATTTTGGCCCTAAACCATTTATTACCACAACTTATTGGTTAGGCTAGTAATTGAGATAGCCTACAGCACTACCAGCTGTACAACTACCTTCATTCATTTTTTGACATCATTATAACCAGGAATATTACAGTGATATTAGAATGATACTGGAGACTAAAGAGGAGGTTGTGGTATCATTTAACACATTAGATCACATCAGATGAGTTTCTTATAGCCTCATCTTCCTCATCAGTTGTACTCTGATACATATTCTTTGTCATATATTATGTGGATTGTCCAGTGTTACTGCTATCACCACATTGTGTGAGTCACAGTCTGCAGTAGACACCATTTGACCGCAGCAGCAGCAGTAACTTCCCTTTCATAACATACAGTAAGTCTGCCAGATTGTTTTTCAGTCAGTCACTTCCAGAGATAAAATTATATCGAAATTGCGTGTTTCTCTGTAAGATAATCTCTAACTGCAGTAATAATGCCTTTTTCTGTTTCTGTGTATTAACACACATAAACAGTGTTGTCATCTGGCATCATCTGGCATAATTATAATTATGACATCTGTGATACAATTTTAGTCCATTATCCATTAGGTCAATAGAATAAAAAGTATACACACATTTCTCAGTCCACTAATATAGGCTAGGTTCTCGAACTATTTTGATCACTTGAAAATTTACATAAAAGCTTAAAAAATATGTTCAAAATCTGCCTCTACAAATGATAATTTTACAAATTTCCATATTATTTTCATCAAACATAATGTAAAGCATCAGTAATCACCACATATATCTCTGTCTTAGCTGGATACTTGTACAGAATATTGTTTTAGAGAATACTCACCATGCTGATGATGTGCATGTCGCCGTGGTGGTCGAAGATGGTTTGACTGCAGGATCAGTGTGATTTATATAGTGATGGGGAAGCTGTGTGGGTGTTGTGATTTTGCGTGGATAATGAATCTGAAAGGTCAGCTTCCACGTGTATTTCCACGCGATGGCTAAACGAAGGTGATGAAGAGCTTTAGGAAGTATTAAATGAGGTGTTTGTGTCCATGATTGACCAACAGAGCTATATTAAACACTTATTTGTGTTTCTGGTTCTCTCTTATCTGTTAGAAGAAACTGATATCACCAGCTTCTCATTTACTAGAATTCAACGAGTTCGTCAAATTTGACACCCAGATGTCCTATTGGCCGAGGCGTCTAATATGCAAACTATATATTTACAACACACATCTTCTCCTTGCTCTCTCTCCTGATATTTTCTGTTTATGTGTTTTCTCTTAAGACCAATCTCAATGAAATATCATACAATTTAAAATAAATGGTTGAATTTTACGATATTAGATGAGAAAAGACATTTCCACAAATACTGCATCATTGTCTTGGAATGATTTGAGGCAAAATAAATGAAAAAGTAATCATACCTCTGTAATATCATTAAATGCAAATGAAAAGCTTGTATAACTGTTTAAAAAAAATGTAGTGATTTAATTGTACAGTAATTTAGCTACATTATATTTGTATTTATCTAAAGAAATCAACACTGCTACTGTAATATATCAGAGCTCATGGCTCAGAGGTTTTGATACTGTTGAATTAAAAAGGTTTTAGGGAAATACAACTTGAAAAAGACTCATTCTAAAATTTCCATGGAACCTCATCATGTGATATTTGAGTGAAACCTAAAATATGTTTTTTGGATGATTTTCCACTAGCTAGAATATGTCAACATGCCATCACCGTTTTCCTCTGAAAATGTTTCAGTGAATCAATGAGTCACTGAATACGTGTACAATATGACAATGAGCAGATTAAGCAAATGGAGATAAAATACAGTAATGAGTCAAACAAGTATCTATGTGCCTCACCTACTCCTGTTTCCACAGAATACGAAATCATAATACACCACAATAATGTAGGGAGTGTTATAATGAATAAGAAGGACTATCATCGCATGTTGTGGGTCAATTTAAGTTGAAGAAAATCACATTTGGAGCAAATATGATTAAAAAAAGTTATTTTTATAAAAGGGTCACTATATCCTGACAGTAGTGCATGAAACAGGTAATCTAAAATAAATCATGTGCCTCTGTGTCCTCCGGTGCTCTTATTTGTATCTGCAAGATTTCCCAGACCGGAGGAAAACAACCAATCAGAGCCAAGCTGGAGTCTGCCGTCTCTGAGCATCCGTCAATCACTCGCAAACTCCGATCAAACGGTCAAACTTGGCAGCGCTGATCAAATATGAATCAATATTCTGTTACTCTAATGCCTATTTCTCGCCTCAAATGTTTTCAGATACATCTTGTAGTGTACTGTTTAGCTGTAAAAGGAGAAAGTTTGTGACCCAACAGCCATGTTGAGAACAGTTGAGGAAATACCAAGCACCGCCCACCAGCCAGTGCACAGCAAATAGGAACGCTCAATAGAAACGCTCTCTTTGAAATGACCTATGATTGGCCAAAGTCTCCTGTCACGGGCAAGATTTTTTAAAGCCTGAAAACAGAGCCATGAGGAGGTTCAGAAGTCTATTTTTTTCTCAGAACACTTGAATTTCAATATGCTGAAAGGTTATTATGGAAGTTTTGCCCAATGATGCCAAAAACATTCTGCCTACTGCAGGTTTAAACACAGTTTCCTATCTAAGAAAATAAGCCTGACTCATCAACTTCATCAGTGTTTAGATGTAAAGATATCACTGATGAGTGTAGCATGTGTCATGAGGCGAACTCAGGTCAAATTCCCATCGAAATAGCCCAGGCTGACACTTTCGTGGGAAAATATGTGCTGTGGAAGAAGATGTTTCAGAGCCAGAAGACAATGTTGATGATCCAAGATGTGAAGTTTCCTCTGAGGAGGATTCAGAGTAAATCAGGACTACAAGGTCTGCCAGCTTTTCCATCCATATCCATGACATAAAATTGGCTCTTGAGCTCTTTCTTTCCTCACCCATAGAGAAAATTATACTGGACACGACCGCTGTGGATGGAACATTCTTAAACCTTTACTTAACACGGCTTTAACCTAAACATAAACACTTATTCCCAACCTGTTAGACAGGCCAATCACAGTGCTTCTGCTCATAACCCTGGTGGGATTCATAACGTATTTTATGTGAATGAAAGACACGTTGACATGTTGGCAAAGTTGGACCAATGTGAGGTAAAGTGGCCGGATTAGCATTAATTTACCATATTTATCCCTCACTACTCACATCTACTTTAATTACTAACATTACAGTATCTTACATTCCTGTGTTTACATTTTTGATTCAAAATAAAAATAAGCCTACCAATCACAACACAACAGAGTGGCACCATAAAGCTTCCATACTTGATACTTGGTGTGCTCACATCTTTCCAAATCAAACCAAATTCTTATTCTGGGTTTTTGGCAGGCTAGGCGCTACTCATTGCATTGAATACTGAATTGCACCGATAAATAAATGTCTGGTTTACTTGTCCAACAGTTAGTTCGACCTAAGGTCCTGCACCTACCGGGCAGATAGTCAACCATAGTTTAGCATAATGGGGTGGACAATCAGTTTCCAAGAGCGACTCCCTGGGCACGCTCCTATCAATGGAAAAAATCAAAGCTTGTAGTTCACCATCTCCGGATGAAGGACCTTTTATTCGATCTGAACCAGATCATTAAAGATGCACGTGCTGCCTACTTTTCTGGTTTAATTAACAGCAATAAAAATGATCCAAGATTTCTGTTTAGCACTGTTAACCAGCTTGTAAACCCCACTGTACCTGCCATTCCAGTCTCATCGCCTCACGACTGTGAAAACTTTGTATCCTACTTCATCAGCAAGATCGATGGTCTGAGGTCCAAATTTTCCCCAACTGTTTTACCATCCGCCCCTTTCAGCTATCCGATTTTACTGTCTGAATTCAATCCTGTTTCTCTGCCAACTCCTTTAAATACTGTAGCTCACATCCGTCTTTCTTCCAGTCACTGTGATAAGGTTCCCACAAAATTTCTAAAATCCGTCCTTCCTGTTTTAGACCCCAGCCTGCTCTCAATCATTAACCACTCTTTCTCACATCCGGGTCTGTTCTTGACTTCCTTTAAAAACTGCCAGTGTTCAACCACTTCTTAAAAAACCCTTTCTCGACCCAGCTCAATTAGATAATTACAGACCAATCTCCAAACTACCATTTATATAAAAAATTCTAGAGAAAATAGTTACGGACCAACTTCTGAAAGTGGCAGAGGGGCACAAAATATTCGCTAAATTTCAATCAGGCTTTCACCAAAAACATAGCACAGAAACAGCGTTACTCAGAGTAACAAATTACATCTTTATGCATGCAGACAAAGGTGAACACTCCATACTCATTTTACTGTATTTAACTGCTGCCTTTGATACCATCGATCATGCTATATTACTTGATAGGTTGCAAAATTGGGTTGGCATATCTGGTACAGCTTTAAACTGGTTTCTTTCATACTTAACTAACAGATATTTCCATGTTTGCATTAATAATCATGTCTCCTCATCAGTCCCTTTGTGGTGTGGAGTCCCTCAGGGGTCGGTTCTTGGACCGATCCTTTTCTCATTGTATATGCTTCTTCTGGGTCATTTGTTCAGCAGCTTTCCTGACGTGTCATATCATTGTTACGCGGATGACACTCCGATCTATTTTTCAGCCAAAACCAATAACCTCAATCAACTGTCCTCCATCCATCAAACAAAACAATGCAAAGCTGTTGTTATCCAACTCTAAAGTCACTGAAACAATCCTCACATGGAAATAACATGACACGTGGTCCAAAGACCTACTGAAGTCAGTTCTTAAGTCTGAATTCCACCTTGATTATATGCAAAACTATAATAATCAGATGCTTGAGTTTGATTTCGTTGTCAAATAAGAACGTCAGAGTAGTTGCAGCTAACTGAAAAAACTTTTAATATGTTAAGATGTTAGAACATTTTATATGCTGTTGCAACACTTTCAATTATTTAGTAGTTAACGATCATAGCAAATATTTGCTGTCTTGCAAGACTCTTGAAAATTACACAACCTTTAATTAAAGGGTGGACTTCTAAAAAAAAAAAAAAAACTGTCCTCCATCCATGACTCCTTAGCAGCAACCAAAGACTGGATGTCTCGCAACTTTCTCCACTTAAACCCTGGTAAAACAGACATTCTTTTAATAGGACCAGACAATTTTGCTACAGCAGTTCATCAGTTTATTGGCTCACTTCAATCCAATATCAGTCCTACAGCTAAGAAACTTGGTATCATCTTTGACCGGAATATGACTTTTGACCATCATATCACTAAACTTGTCCAGACCTGCTTCCTCCAGTTAAGAAACATTGCAAAAATCAGATGCATATTGTCCTCCACAGATCTTGAACTATTAATTCACACTTTCATATTCTCCCGTCAAGACTATTGTAATTCCCTCTACGATCTCTTAGTTCCATATTCGACCTTTCGGGCCTTTTCTGTGTTAGACCCAACTCTCTGGAATCACCTCCCCCAATCTGTTAGAGCTGCTGAATCTCTGGACTGTTTTAAGCAGCATCTAAAAACCCATCTCTATAGGCAAGCCTTTTTATAGGCCTCATCCACATGTGTGTTTGTCTGTTTTCGTTTGATCTGTTTCTGTGTTTTATATTATAATTTTTCCTTGTTTTCATCATTGTTTGATGTTTCATTTGTCTGTGAAGCACTTTATAACGGTGTTTTAAAAGGTGCTATATAAATAAAGCTTTACTTACTTATTTACTATCATCATGTACATTATAAAGAGCAGCTGTAAAACTCTTGCACTCATTAGTCAAATTCGTATAAAACAACACATTTTTTTACAAACTGATTTTAATCAGATCATTTGACATTAGTGTTCACAAGTTACACGAGCTTAAAGAGGACCAGTCAGGCATATATACAATAAAGATCATACATTTAATAATATAAAAGTGATAAAACAAAATATAAAACAAATATCACTTCATGAACTTGCAGCATTTGGAATCCAGTATTTCTGATAAAGTAATAAAAATAAGCCTTTACATATTCAGAAAGTATTTTTTTTTTTAAATAGAAAACAATTGCACTCCTTTGTACATTCATAAAGCTGACAATTTTTTTTTAAGAAATTCAGATGAGCTTTACTTGCCAGCAGTCCAGAACAAACCAACAAACAAAGGAAAACTGTAGAAAATACATGTATTTCATTATGAAACCAAATCCTTCCTCTCAATCAGCGAGAAAGCAATAATAATAAAAACACAACATCTGCCAGCCTTTCTTCCATAAAATAGTGTGCTATTTACATATTAAATAGTTTTTCATTTTTCACAGACTCCGGTCAAAAAGTTCCCAGGAAACCTTTTTTTATTTTTAGTTTCGGCCTGCCTGGAGTACACAGATGTGTGGTAGTTTTTCATTCTTTCTTTTAAGGATTATTAGATTCATCACTGCAGACAGATACTGTAGGATGAGGGTGAAGTTATTAGCATCCCATGTTACCTCATATAATCAAAACGTCCTTATTTTGGCAGAGGGCTTTGCTAGAAAATCAGAGAGGCAAAGAAGAATCGACCCATCTTGCCCTTGTGTTACAGTTAGGCACTATATGCATAGCTTGATATCATTTGGTGATATCTTAAAGACCTGACATTATCATGTTACCCACGTCTGTTATTCTTTCACATACATTTATCCCCCTGCTCACTAAGTGTTTGTGTGTTCTTTATGTGACAATGCATTAGTGTTTGTGTATGCTATAGATGGCGCATATTCCTACTCATTTAACGGCTTATGAGCCTTAAAACACGACTCGTCTTGAAGCATACTAACAAACATCTTCTCATACATCTTGTGCGCGGAGGTGCTTCCTATGATGCGGCTGATCTTCTTCAGGCCTTTCAGCAGATAGCGCGGCGCCCCCTGGCTTCGCAGCGCCCTCAGACTGTGAGACAGGCCTTTGGCTAGATCCAGGTCATAGTTTGCCGTCTTCCAGAGGTGAAGAAGCTGCAGGATGTACTGCCTGGGCAGGCAAGTGGAGAACACGGCTTGGACATCCTCCTGCTGAACTTTGACCCCCGGCAGACTGTTGGTGACCTTCAGGAGGTCGTCTAGGGTCAGGTTTTTAAGGACGTTGCAACGGGAGACTTTCCTCTCACAGTGGTTCACACCTGGAGGGACAGGGTGCGACCATTAATACACAAATCCAGAATTTGAATTGGCTAAAACAAAAAAAAAAAGTGCGGATTTTTTTGTTTTCTACCTTGTATGATGCCGTACATCTTGTCCTGGTCTTTGTTCTGCTCCCTCCAAAGTCGCAGCAGCTGGAGGACCTGCTGCTGGGGAGAGCAGGCCTTCTTCAGCCTCTCCAGGCTCTTCCGGTCCACCCTCTGCCCGGGAAGACTCTCTAAGAGCCTCTCGAGGGGCACCGAGGACAGTCGCAGGGAGGAGAGAGACTGGAAGACCGCCTCCTCACACAGGGTCACATCTGGAATAAATTGTAAGAGAAAGACGGACATTGAGAGTAGGCTTAAAACACTTTTATTAATAACAGCACACCATAAAAAGCTTCATAGCAGTGGGCACATTATACAATTAGACCAGGTCAATCAAAACGTATTGTTCGCAGAGGTTCATTCGTGGTGCACAGGTGATGTTCAGAATAGATTCAGATGGTTTGGTCTCCGCACAGTGCCTTCGGCCTGTTACATGTCTGGATTTGTTTATACGTGTTTGTGCGTGTGTTCAGATTGTGATGGGTAATTCGACCACAACAGAAATAAGGATTTGCTCTCTTTTTGTTGACAGCACAGAACCACCACTGACATCAGTGTGACAAACTGAGCCCATCTGTGTAGCTCTCAACCAGAGAATGCATGTTGAACTGAAGCGAACAGAGGCGAGCTGCACTGAAACATGCTGTGCTTTGCTGCTGAGTCACACGCTGCACCGCACACAAACACCTACACACTTATTTCGTCATTACATGCCGTAAATTTCTGCAAGACAAGGGCTCCTGCGCCTTCCTTATAGGGTAAATGTATTTTTTACAAAGGGCAGGGTTTTCACATTACGCAGAAGATGTGAAACTGTCGACGTAAAATTGCAACTTTCATACAACTAGCGGAAATGTGTGGAGATGTTTTCTGATTGCCTTGCAGAACATGAGGGACGCCAGTAAATTTAAAAAAAAAAGCGTTTAGTAAAACCAACTTCGGTGTAGTATGGTTGAGTTTAATGTGAAGAGGATATTAGGCTTGTTTCTCTGATGTCTGGATAATTTAAGTGTGGCTTACTCTATAATTGACATTGACGTCCTGGTGGTTTTCTCCAAATCACGTAGCAACTTTGGGAATCCCAAATGCTTTCAATTTCCCTTTTTTTTTGTTAAAAAAACTGCTAAACTGTTCCAGGATCTGCTGCAGACAATCTGCGGTTGTGTAGTCCGCAGGAAGGCAATTTGTGAATGAATGTTTGAGGAGAGCATCACCCTCCCTGAGGGACAACAGCTTTGTGTGTTTCCTTCTAAGTGTGGTACACAGTATGCGCGAGTGTGCCAGGGTCCGCACATCTGCATGTGTGTGTTCTTCAGTGACTGTGGTTTCTCAAGCTCGGGGAATTCGGTGTCACATTTAAGGCTTCTTTTTTCTTAAATTAATCGTCAACATCTGTCATAGTTAAAGTGTGAGTAACAAAGACTCACCAGCTCGTCTCTTGCTTGACTCAGTTTCCTCGGTTATAGTTTGAGGATGTGACAGCGAACGGCGTAATTGATCCATCATGGGCCTTTATGACAGTAGTGGCATAAACATCCCATTCAACCCTTCACTTTGGCTTTGCTCTCTTGTGTTGGTTTTGAGACACGCAAGAATTTAGAAAAGAATGGAATCTGGACAACGAACCTGACCGAGGAAATCCCCTGCTTTCAGGAATGAAAATGACCACATGTCTGAAATAATTCAGCTCTGGCTGATTTTAAGTTGTTGACAATTGAGGTTTGCTCAAAAACATCGTCACATGTGTGTGTGTGTGTGTGTGTGTGTGTGTGTGTGTGTGTGTGTGTGTGTGCGGTTTATACACTGTACAAACAATCCCTACTCTTCATTAGTCCTAAAATGTCCCATATTATTGATTAAACTCTACTGCAGAGTGTATGTCTTACCAGTGTGGCACAAAGTGTGATGCTGAGAGCACTTGTCCTGAGTGCCACAGACGCTGTTTGAGGTGGACGTGCCCCATCTCAGTGTCTTCAAGCCAGAGTCAGAGCAGTTTCTGTGGGGCTGACACACCTCGGTGGAGGAGTCGCCGCTGGAGAAATGACCAGCGGGACAACGTTCGCACGCGGTGTCACTCACCGGCGTACCTGGAGGAGACACACACAGGATCATGTGTTAATTTTATCAATGAAAACAAAATGACAGAATTTATACAGTTTGAAGTTGAAGGGTCACATTTTAACCTGTGAGAAAACAACAGATTTGCACGTCTCAGCCATCTTCAGTGTGTGAACATAACGCATCGCATACAGTACACTGCGTTTGATCAAAGACATCAGAAGGATGTGATTCCACGAACTATGACCACAGCGACATGTGACAGGGGCAACAGATGACTGTGTGATTCTGGGAATGACTCACATCGGGCTTACTCATTACGACACGTCCTTTCAGCATCTCGTATTTGAAAGGGAAATGCGTAACCGCAAAAAAAGTGATTGGTCAGCCGATTTAGCAGATTGACTGACAAAAATGGAAATGTATAAAAAAATCAGTCAAAAAATCCATTTAGAGTATCAGCTTTTGATGGGAAAAAAATTAGTCAGTCATTAGTCATTTTAAAACAGATTTTAATGGCTATGACTTCATAATGCATGTAGAGTATTTTTAACAGATGATGTAACAACATTATTGACTAATAATATAAAAAATAAGAATTAAATGACTATTTATTTTTATTATTAGTTTGTGAGATTATTTCATCACTTAAAATGTTGCTTTATGATGTAATGTAACTTTTTTATAAAATATTTAATAAATATATTTTTACCCATTTACGGTTATTTCAAGAAGTTCAAACCGCACTATGACGGCATTACAGTAAACCACAAGAACTTCTGGTATATGAGCTGCAGCACGCACGACGATCTGACGATATCTATAGTGGAACTAGTGTTGTAATCATATCCTCATTTTATTTCTATCTCTGAAACACAGACGTGAAAAAGTGCGTGGGAGGAGGACGAGCAGTGCTTATATGAGATTTGACCTTTTGATTAGTTTCCCCCATCATGTCACAGTTTCACTGTTTAGCATTAGAAACGTGAAACCACATGAAACCACTAGCTGATATGCATACAGCAAAGTGCTTATGCTTCCTGCTCCACTGATGACAAAGCATGTACAGAATGAGAATCTCCCCGTCTAGCTGTGATATGGTTTCATTTGCTGGCAATAATCATTTTTTTTCTCAGAATTTACTCTGTCGATGCAGAATCAGCATGTTAGCACTTTACCATCATAAGATATGGCGTCATATAAAGCAGAGGTGCTAGCTCTACTGTCTACGTAATATAGCCTATAGTCATTGAACTAAATTAGCTGGAAATGCATTTCTTTGTCTTATGATATATTAAACTTAATAGGCTCTAGAGAAATTCAAGATTATTGTAAACTCAATGGTAAATGACTCAGCCATAGTTCTTAGTCTACTTTTGGATTTATTTTAATATTACTATCTCTTTTTAGTCTGACTTTGTTTGTGTTTTTATGCTGTTGCCTCGGCCAGGTCTCCCTTGAAAACAGGTTTCAAATCTCAATGGGACTTACCTACTTCAATAAAGGTCCAATTCTAATAAAAATCTTTAGATTTCTTGGTCAAAATCAGCTATTTATTGACATCATCTGGATCTGTTTTTTGACAAATTTAGTTTTATAATTGATTAATCAAGAAAATAATTGCCAGATTAATTGATTATGATATATAATTGTTAGTTGCAGCCCTAACATTAAGAAAAACATGAAATGTAATGTTTCATTCATTCATTTGTTGGTTATTTCTTGTACCGTATGTATGTGCATGTATTAGGGCTGCCAAAGTTAATACGTTAGTAATGCATTCATTTTTATTTAAGAATATTTGTTTTAATGCCACTAATTTCTTTAACGCATTAACGGAACTTTTAATTAACCTCTTAAAAATACGACGGGCTGTCGCCGCTTGTTGCGAAGGAGGCTAAATAACGCTTCAAACTAGAAAGTTAAATTTTGGCAAGGAAAAACTGACAGGGCCATTTTCAAAGGGGTCCCTTGACCTCTGACCTCCAGATATGTGAATGAAAATGGGTTCTATGGGTACCCACGAGTCTCCCCTTTACAGACATGCCCATTTTATGATAACCACATGCAGTTTGGGGCAAGTCATAGTCAAGTCAGCACACTGACACACTGACAGTTGTTGTTGCCTGTGGGCTGCAGTTTGCCATGTTATGATTTGAGCATATTTTTTATGCTAAATGCAGTACCTGTGAGGGTTTCTGGACAATATTTGTCATTGTTTTGTGTTGTTAATTGATTTCCAATAATAAATATATACATACATTTGCATAAAGCAGCATATTTGCCCACTCCCAGGTTGATAAGAGTATTAAATACTTGACAAATCTCCTTTTAAAAGATACATTTTGAACAGTTAAAAAAATGTGCGATTAATTTGCGATTAACAATGGACAATTGTGTGATTAATCACGATTAAATATTTGAATCGATTGACAGCCCTAACATGTATGTATGCTCCGCTGTGTCTGTCCAAGCTGATACCGATAGAACCAGTTTCCAAACAAAACAGATAAACCGGCTAGAAAGACTTAAAATGTTGCGTTCAGAGAGAGAAAGAATCCCAACTAGAAACAGACAAACCTGGAGATCAAGGGGAAAGGAATGGAGTCATAAAAGGCATGTGTTGTTGGGAGACTGAACCATCAGTTTTCTAACATCCTGTGGTTTTAAAAGGTCTAAACCACAATTCAAGGCATTACATAATAAGTCCTTCAGCTTCAGGGAGGGGAATCCCCTGAAATGCTGTCTCATGTCTGCAGAGCGTCATTAGACCCTCAGGTCCGATCGTGGATCCACGATAGAGGAATTTAACGGAAAATGTCTCGTCTTTAGAATGGTGTCAGCGCTACAGGGGTCAGATAATAACCAGAACCCATGGAAAACGTTGTTGTCTCATGACTCCTACGATGAAGTCATGAGAAGTGTAGTGCCAGTTTGTACTGCGGTTTCAGTAGAAATATCAGATTCTGTTCGCTGGAATGTTGAAATTCAGCATCAACCTCTTTTTAATTTGCCCACAATCACTGCTGACGTACCAAGGAGAAAATCTGCAGGGAGTATCAGGTCAGATATCCATCATTATAATAACATCCTTGACTGCATCTGGCTTAATAATTAGCCAAGATTGCATTTGGTAAAAGGAATAACTGATGTTGAAGTTGACAGTAGAGAACCAGTGATTCCAGACTAACTTGCAACAAATGATCAGTTTTAGATATACAGTAGTTGTCGCTGCAGAGACATGGATGGCTTTCTGGTATGTCTAGTAAAATGTCTTTCATTCTTCAGAGAGAGAAAAGCGTTTCATATACAGCACATGTGCATAGATTTGAGTACTGGAGTGACTCTTTCTAAGTCTTTGTCAGGACTCAAACAGCAGCAGTCTGAGCTTAAAAAAAAAGAAATCTTCCTGCAAAATGTCTTCCCGTTCTTGCAAGAGTTAATCCATTAGAGATACAAGTATAGTATTTTCGCACAATGACTAAGTTAACCCAAATAGAGAAATCTTTATAGGCAATATATATCGGAGTCTGTGCCGGTCAAGCTGCAGTGAATTCAAAGAGGAAGTACAGCTTCAGGTAATGCAGGGGAAAGGTTATACCATTTAATCTAGACAAAACAAACTGTTGATTCGTGTCTTTAAAGTTTCCTCTTTAATTATGCTGTAAAATGTGTATTACGTATGAAGAGGAACAAGAGACGAAGCACTACGGAGGAAATGTCGAGTAATTCTCTGTTGCCAGTTTTTATAACAGCTAACACTAACCAAACCCCTATAATATTAACATCTGTCTCTCTTAAACAAACAGTCTGATACTACTGCAACTTGACTTTTAAAGATGAGGTATGCTTTACCAAAAGATTTCTCAATTAGGATTGTTTTGTTTAAGGTTGACACTGTCGCAGAACAACAATTTAGTATTGTCTCTGGTGGAACCCACAATGTATGATTTACTATAATCAGGTGGTGAGGACATCATGGAATATAATGGATATTCATCACATGATAGACGTTGTACCTCAGTGGAATTAAATGTGACTGTTTAACATTTACAAAATGCTGTATTGGTAAATAATGGAGTTCATGGAAATTATGAAGTGATCCTTTTAACAACATGAGGATGACCTTTTTTTAAATTTCCATAAGCACTGTTTTCCCTCAGAAACAGTCAATCAGTCCA